>WNWK01006899.1:0-100061 GCA_009830355.1 Cherax destructor | reverse complement strand
ATTGAACTTTATCTGCCACTTTTCACAGCATTACACTAATTTGTTCAAATCCTCACTTAGATAATGTAGCAATCGATGAGTGGAATAATCTACCTAGGAGGATGTTTGAATTTAAATTGGGATTATCGGACGGCGGATCGAGCCTCCACCAGTCTTTCTGCAAATGATCCACACGGATATACCGCTTCACTGTAATAATAATACTAATAATAATAATAATAATAATAATAATAATAATAATAATCCTCTCAGCTGGTGAACTAAGCTTTAAGTGTAGGATACATAAAATATATATGCAATAATTTTGCAAAAAAAAAAATGTGCTGTGAATATGCAATTAATCAAAGGATAAGAAGGGGGCGTGGGTGAGTTTATAGATTATAGCAACCAAGGCTTAAGGCCAGGTAAGTTCTGTGGCACATCTACCTTTGTAGCTGCCGTCTGTGTCCTTTGACTCTCCTCGTGTATCAAACAGCATGTCCATATCTACTGTACATAATCCCTTCAGTATTTTGTATGTCATTATTACATGCTCTCTGGCCCTCCTCTCTCGTCGGGTTATATATGTTTAGTTCCTTAAGTCTCTCCTGGCTGTTTATTCCCCTCAGTTCCGGCACCAACCTCGTTCCGCCTCTGTACTTTCTCTAGTTGCTTGATCAGGTGTGTCCTCCATGCTTGCCTCTATAGTCTCTTAAATGATTCTCTGTTCAGCTGTCTGAATGCACTCCTAACATTTCCCAGTCTCTCGTACGCTGCTTGTGTACCTTTGGTGATATATTTATCGTGATACTGACCCCAAGGTCAAAATTGCGTGTGTATTTAGGCAAGCGTGCGTGCATGTGAATGTCTGTATACATTCTTATACTTGAATGTGTACCTTCGTGTGGATGTATGTACTGTATACACGTGTGTGCGTGGGTATACACACTTGCGCTCGTGTACACACATAATTGTACTCACCTAATTGTGGTTGCAAGGGTCGATTCATAGCTCCTGGCCCCGCCTCTTCACTGGTCGCTACTAGTGTGTGTGTGTGTGTGTTAGTGTTTGTGTGTGTGTGTGTGTGTGTGTGTGTGTGTGGAAGAAAGACGAATACTTCTTGTGTGTGTATGTGTGTGTGTGTTAGTTAGTGTGTACTCACCTAATTGTGGTTGCAGGGGTCGAGTCATAGCTCCTGGCCCCGCCTCTTCACTGATTGCTACTAGGTCCTCTCTCTCCCTGCTCCATGAGCTTTATCAAACCTAGTCTTAAAACTATGTATGGTTTCTGCCTCCACTACGTCGCTTTCTAAGCTATTCCACTTCCTGACAACTCTATGACTGAAGAAATACTTCCTAACATCCCTTTGACTCATAGGACTCTTCAACTTCCAATTGTGACCCCTTGTTTCTGTGTCCCCTCTCTGGAACATCTTGTCTCTGTCCACCTTATCTATTCCTCGCAGTATTTTATATGTCGTTATCATGTCTCCCCTAACCCTCCTGTCCTCTAGTGTCGTCAGGCCGATTTCCCTTAACCTTTCTTCGTAGGACAATCCCTTAGCTCTGGGACTAGTCTTGTTGCAAACCTTTGCACTTTCTCTAATTTCTTGACGTGCTTGACCAGGTGTGGGTTCCAAACTGGTGCTGCATACTCCAGTATGGGCCTGACGTATATGGTATACAGAGTCTTGAATGATTCCTTAGTGAGGTATTGGAACGCTATTCTTAGGTTTGCCAGCCGCCCGTATGCTGCAGCAGTTATCTGATTGATGTGTGCCTCAGGAGATGTGCTCGGTATTATACTCACCCCAAGATCTTTTTCTTTGAGTGAGGTTTGCAGTCTTTGGCCACCTAGACTATACTCTGTCTGCGGTCTTCTTTGCCCTTCCCCGATATTCATGACTTTACATTTGGCAGGGTTAAATTCAAGGAGCCAGTTACTGGACCAGGCTTGCAGCCTGTCTAGGTCTCTTTGTAGTCCTGCCTGATCCTCGACTGATTTGATTCTTCTCATTAACTTCACATCATCTGCAAACAGGGACACTTCTGAGTCTATCCCTTCCGTTATGTCATTCACATATACCAAAAACAGTACAGGTCCTAGGACTGACCCTTGTGGAACTCCACTCGTCACAGGTGCCCACTCTGACATCTCGTCACGTACCATGACTCGTTGTTGCCTCCCTGTCAGATATTCTCTGATCCATTGCAGTGCTTTTCCTGTTACGTGTGCCTGATCCTCTAGCTTTTGCATTAATCTCTTGTGAGGAACTGTGTCGAACGCCTTCTTGCAGTCCAAAAAATGCAGTCTATCCACCCTCTCTCTCGTGTCTTACTTCTGTTACCTTGTCATAAAACTCCAGTAGGTTTGTGACACAGGATTTTCCTTCCCTGAAACCGTGCTGGTTGTCGTTTATAAGCTTGTGTCTTTCTAGGTGCTCCACCACTCTCCTCCTGATGATCTTCTCCATGACTTTGCATACTATACACGTCAGTGACACAGGTCTGTAGTTTAATGCCTCGTGTCTGTCTCCTTTCTTAAAAATTGGGACTACATTTGCCAACTTCCACGCCTCAGGTAGTTGCCCAGTTTCAATGGATGTGTTGAAGATTTGTGTTAGTGGCACACACAACATCTCTGCTCCCTCTCTAAGGACCCACGGAGAAATGTTGTCCGGTCCCACCGCTTTTGAGGTATCGAGTTCACATAGCAGCTTCTTCACCTCCTCCTCGGTTGTGTGTATTTCATCCAGCACTTGTTGGTATACCTCCCTATTCTGCATTCCTGGAGTCCTTCCTGTCTCCTGTGTAAATACTTCTTTAAATCTCATGTTGAGCTCCTCACATACCTCTTCGTCGTTTATTGTGAACTCCCCACCTTCCTTTCTCAGCCTGATTACCTGGTCCTTGACTGTTGTTTTCCTCCTGATGTGGCTATACAACAGCTTCGGGTCAGACTTGACTTTTGATGCTATATCATTTTCATATTGTCGCTGAGCCTCCCTTCTTACCTGTGCATATTCGTTTCTGGCTCTTCGGCTAATCTCTTTATTTTCCTGGGTCCTTTGTCTTCTGTAATTTTTCCATTCTCTATTACACTTACTTTTTGCCTCCCTACACCTCTGGGTGAACCAAGGACTCGTTCTGGTCTTCCCATTACTTCTGTTTCCCTTGGGGACAAACCTCTCCTCTGCCTCTTTGCATTTGGTTGTCACATATTCCATCATTTCTTTTATTGGTTTTCCTGCCAATTCTCTCTCCCACTGAACGTCTTGTAGGAAGTTCCTCATTCCTGTGTAGTCCCCCCTTTTGTAGTTTCGTTTCTCCCTTCCTATTCCTGCTCCCCTCTCCACTTGTAGCTCAACTATATAATCAAAACACAGAACCAAATGATCACTAGCTCCAAGGGGCCTTTCATACGTGATATCCTCGATGTCCGAACTACTCAAGGTGAATACTAGGTCCAGTCTTGCTGGATCATCCCCACCTCTCTCTCTGGTAGTGTCTCTAACATGTTGATGCATGAGGTTTTCCAGTACCACATCCATCATCTTGGCTCTCCATGATTCAGGACCCCCATGGGGCTCTAGGTTTTCCCAATCAATCTCTTTGTGATTGAAATCACCCATAACTAGTAACTTTGCTCTCCCCATGTGGGCTCTTCTGGCTACCTCGGCTAGTGTGTCTACCATTGCTCGTCGTGTGTGTGTGTGTGTGTGTGTGTGTGTGTGTGTGTGTGTGTGTGTGTGTGTGTGTGTGTGTGTGTGTGTGTGTGAAGAAAGACGAATACTTCTTGTGTGTGTTGTGTGTGTGTGTGTGTGTGTGTGTGTGTGTGTGTGTGTGTGTGTGTGTGTGTGTGTGTGTGTGTGTGAAGAAAGACGAATACTTCTTGTGAGTGAGCTGAGGCTGTTGTGTGTATGATGGTGAGAGTGAAGCAGATCATAGTAGGTACATGGGAGTGCACAGAGGACTTAGAAGTTCACCCTCAGGTTATCTGTTGAAAACAACTGTCTACTTACACCTAGATAGATGTATTAGTCAGGGATCGAAAAGGAAAATGCTCTCCACCAGACCCTCCACACCTTCCAGCCACTGCCGACGTGAAAACAGTTGGAAAAATCTACCACGCAGTATAGGAAACATGGCATGGAATTTGCTGGATAACTGGAACTGGACAGTAGACGTGGGCTTCCTCTACTAAATTAGTACTGTTTCTGCTTGACCTACTTGTGTTACTGCAGTATTACTCACAGCGTAAGTTGTACTAGTGGTTTTACTTGTGGTTACCACCAGTTCTACTATAGCTATCACAAGCCTCTACTTCTACCACTACTGGCTAATATGGACTCGGTTGCCTTATTGTCAGCTGATTGTCCTGATGCACTTGCTGAACAAACATCTGGAATTTATTTACTTCAGATTGCCTCATCTATTGAATGTATTTTAATGGTTCGCATGAGTTTAGTGTGGGGTTAAGAAGTGAACTAGACACTGTCACTACGAACCTTAATAAATGTCTGGAAGTAAATACATACATATCTAAATGGGTTGCGAAAACATTCAGTTATATTAAGATTTATAACTTGCACGAGCTGTATTACTGTAGACAACAAGAGCATTTCACCCCTCCTTGGAAGATGTGTTCATTTAATAACACATACCTGCAGGTCCCTACCAAGAAGCTCATCACTAGTAATACCTTCCTTAAATCACTTTTAAAAGCAACTGCTCAGGAAAAAAATTACTTGCTTAACTGTTAGCAATAATTTATCACAAGTTATATACAGTGATGGATCTAAGCAGGATTCTAGTGTCAGGGCTGCATCTGCTCTTGTTGCCACCTTCCTAGTTAAGAACAATAGCAACTTTGTTGAATTAGACATAAGAATTAACAACTAGGCTTCTACACTTCAAATTGAATTGTTTGCCGTCTTAATGGCGCTAAAGTTAACTTATGGCACTGAACTTGACTCTATGATTATTACTGATTCTATGTCATCACTGAAGGCTCTTGACTCACATAATAACTAACACTAGGCTCATTGAAAAAGGCAGATCTAGATACTCAAAAATCATAGAAAAAAAAAGAATTAATGTACAATTGTTATGGATTCCGTCACGCACTGGATTTCTCCGACATGATAAAGTTGATAAGTTAACAAAAAAAAATACTCTGAAGGAAAATGTGGAATATAACTTTGGTGTATCTGTGTCTAGCATTAGGAATAATATTAGGAGAGAAGTAAACAGTTGTACTGGGTGTTACAGGAATGCAGCTAGAAGCCTGAGTAGATATATTACTCATTATAACATGATTGTAGATAAATACGTTTATGGAGCAACTTGCAATGTGACAGACTGACTGATGTTGTAGTGACCAGGCTTAGTCTTGGTTACAAGCCTAAGCCTAAGCCTAGAGATTATTATTATAATCAAAAGAAGCGCTAAACGACTAAGCCTAGAGAGATATCTTGTTAATGAAAATAAGATACCAGACATATTAAGCAAATTTCCTAAATTTACTTGCAACAGATAAGTAAATTGTATATATAAAGCCAGATGTACCTGTAAACCGTTTTGGGGTTTAGTTCCTATTCTTTTTGTGTATCCATTTGATGTTGCGCTACCGTCCACAGGATGGATATGAGGTGCACAATAAACTAGCTACTTCGGCGACAAAATCTAAATCTAATATTTAAGGTTCTGACTATTGCAGACAACAGGAGGACGAATAAGTACTAGAAAAAAGTCTTAGAAGAAAAAATAGTAAGAAGAATACGTGAAAGATTATTATTATTATTATTTTAAGCTCTAAACCGTGTAAAGTCATTCAGCCCAAGATCTGCAGGTTTAATCCTCCGTCCGTAAATCGCTTCCCTGTCTTTGCCCAAAAGTAAAAAAAAAAAAAAAAAAAAAAATTATATCTTTGCCCAGTCAAGTTTTAAGTCTTACCCGTAGAGGAGGAATATAATGAAGAGGAATAGGAGGAGGAGGATGGAGGGGGGATGGAATCTTGCCATCCCGGAGTGCTCATGGTGGCTCGTATTATCATGATGAGGCATTCTTGCATAATGTGTGTTGAGAGATGTGCTTGTGACACGCTACTTAGCATGACCTAGCAACATGAGGAGAGTGCGTGAAGGACACCCTGGGAGAAGGCAGAGTAACAAGCAAATACTAGTAACGAGGGTGAGGGAGGTCAGAGTTGGTGTGTGTGTGTGTGTACTCGCCTAATTGTGGTTGCAGGGGTCGATTCATAGCTCCTGGCCCCGCCTCTGCACTGGTCGTCACTAGGTCCACTCTCTTCCTGCTCCATGAGCTTTATCATACGTCTTCTTAAAGCTATGTATGGTACCTGCCTGCACAACCTCACTTTCCAGACTATTCCACTTCCTGACAACTTTATGACTGAAGAAATACTTCCTAACAACCCTGCGACTCATTTGAGTCTTCGACTTCCAATTTTGACCCCTTGTTGCTGTGTTCCATCTCTGAAATATTTTGTTTCTGTCCACCTTGTTGATTCCTCTCAGTATTTTATATGTCGTTATCATGACCTCCCCTGTCCCTCCGGTCATCTAGTGTCGTCAGGTCGAGTTCCCTTAACCTCTCCTTGTAGGACATGCCCCTTAACTCCGGGACTAGTCTTGTTGCAAACATTCTCTAATTTCCTGACGTGCTTGGCCAAGTGTGGGTTCCAAACTGGAGCTGCGTACTCCGATATGGACCTGACATGTGTGTGTGTGTGTGTGTGTGTGTGTGTTTCAACCAGTCTCTTGTGTGGTACAGTGTCGAAAGTCTGTGAGTGTGTGATCGCCTATTTGTACTCACCTATTTGTGGTTGCAACGATAGATTCACAACTAATGGTCCCGCCTCTTTGCTGGTCGCTACTAGGTCCACTCTCTTCCTGCTTCATGTGCTTTATTGTATTTCTTCTTAATGTGTGTGTGTGTGTGTGTGTGTGTGTGTGTGTGTGTGTGTGTGTGCGTGTGTGTGTGTTAGGTGTGTGTGTGAGGTAGTGGCTGAAGGGAGAGCAAGGATGAAGGGAATGGGACGGAAAGGATTTAAAATTATAATAGTATATGGATGTGATTCACATGTGCGGGGTGTGAGGGAGGGCTCTAGGCACTTCACACGCTCGGACGTCTCAATCATCATCCTAGAAAGGAGAAAATTTAAAAATATCAGTTTCAATAGTTTTGTCTTGCTTTCCCATTTATATTCTATTGCAAATTCTGTCCAATCGTGTGGAATGACCTCTTACTCGGCAAGATTTAAGACCTTCCTGTAGCATTTTATACATTACCAACCTCACTAAGGTAACACTAGTACCAACCTCACTAAGGTAGCACTGGTACCAACCTCACTAAGGGAGCACTGGTACCAACCTCACTAAGGTAACACTAGTACCAACCTCACTAAGGTAACACTAGTACCAACCTCACTAAGGTAACACTAGTACCAACCTCACTAAGGTAGCACTGGTACCAACCTCACTAAGGTAGCACTGGTACCAACCTCACTAAGGTAACACTGGTACCAACCTCACTAAAGTAGCACTGGTACCAACCTCACTAAGGTAACACTAGTACCAACCTCACTAAGGTAACACTAGTACCAACCTCACTAAGGTAGCACTGGTACCAACCTCACTAAGGTAACACTGGTACCAACCTCACTAAAGTAGCACTGGTACCAACCTCACTAAGGTAGCACTGGTACCAACCTCACTAAGGTAGCACTGGTACCAACCTCACTAAGGTAACACTGGTACCAACCTTACTAAGGTAGATTAAATATTAATTAATCAGTGGTTTACCAGGAAGCGGTGAAAAAGTGTTCAGTAAGCAAGTTGTTACCGAGTGTCTCACCCAGGCACCTGACCTGCTGGGCTGTGCTTCCTACGTTGGTTTGTGTGCGGCCAGCAGTAACAACCTGGTTAATCAAGCCCTGATCCACCACGAGGCCTGGTCATAGACCTGGCCGCGGGGGCGTTGACCCCCCGGAACACCAAACATACTCCAGGGTTATGAAGGGCATCAGTCCTCTCCTCGCTACAACGAAATCCTATACAAAATATTTAATTTAAAAAATATTTGAAGTTACATACCTCCTACGAGCTACCGGACAAGGACACCTGGGTAACCTATATCAACGTTGAAGGTTTGAAGCCGATTAGTAGAGGCATTCTCATGTTATTGCCAGGAAACCAAATCGGGTATGATCTATATGTGAGTGATGGGAGGGAATCTGCATATACCAATAGTTCCATGAACCTTTCACTATTTATAGTTTACCAGCGCGAAAACTGTCCCAAGGTACAGTACGTCAGTGTGGAAAATTTGAAGCCCATCGAATGAGGCATTTTGAACTAAATGAAAACTTTGGAGGATAAAAAATAAATTAGGTATATGTGGTATTAAAATGTAATAATATTTTTTTTAATTTATGATTATTATTGTAATTATTTATTATTATTATTTTAATAATTTATTATAATTTATTATTTTTATAATTTATTATAATTTATTATCATTTTAATAATTTTTTATAATTTATTATTATTTTAATAATTTATTATAATTTATTATTATTTTAATAATTTATTACAATTTTAATAATTTATTACTATAATTTATTATTATAACACTAATACTTTTATTAAATAAAAAAAAAATATTTTGTGCGATAGGTATAGTTATTACACTGAGAGAGAGAGAGAGAGAGAGAGAGAGAGAGAGAGAGAGAGAGAGAGAGAGAGAGAGAGAGAGAGAGAGAGAGAGAGAGAGAGAGAGAGAGGGACACTGAGAGTGAGTGGGACACTGACGAGCTGGTCACAAGGCAGTAACACTGAGAATGTATGAGAAAACATATGTGCATGTTGAAGCCAGGGTAACATGTCAGAAATACTAACTACTCAGTACATATATTACAGGGAGAGTCATGCACACAGACACTGCAACACAATATTATAATAAACACTCAGATTTAAGTAGAAAAGTAAGAGTATATGTTAAAAAGTAGAGTGAAAAATTTGAACGAGGTCTTTCAGCATTTTTCGGTAAATATACAGGTGAAATCCTCGTTTTTTTATTTTGGTAATTCTCTAATATTAAGTGCGATATTCAATAGAAACTGTTATATTTTGTAGATGAATGGTTCAGAGAACCGACAAGTTGATAAATTAGACACATATGCAACACTTGGGTATCTTTATTGAGGAAACGTTTATCCACACATTGGCTTCATCAGTCCATCAAGATTGATGGACTGAACTCATCGACTCCAGGCCGAGGGACTGATTACCTCAAACTCCTCCTCTCCTTACACCTTTCTACTTTGTATTGGACTGATGAAGCCACTGTGTGGCGAAACGTTTCCTCAATAAAGATACCCAAGTGTTGCATATGTGTCTAATTTATCAACCTGTTATATTTTTTGGGAAAAAAGTTTTTTTTTTTTTTTTTTTTTTTTTTTAAAAAAAAATACTTAATTCAACCTAACCCAGAAATTTAATTCCTAATCTAGGTTACAGTAAGTTAGACTGGGCTAGGATGGATTACCTCTTTTTTTTGTGGCTAACCAAAAAATATATTTTCTCCATTAATCCAAAATAAAGACATTTCCATCACACAATTCACTTACTATTACAGAATTTATATAATAACACATCGCTAAGCTTAAGGGGCACTTAAGTACTCCGTCTTTTAATATATTCATTTTTCCACTTATAAGTTATATTATGAATTAAGAAAAGATCTTAGACTTCACCTTACGAAACAGACAAAGCAAATGCGATAGTAATTATGGACAAGGTAGATTATAGTGGAAAAATAAACATGCCTCTTAAAACAGGACCTTGAATGTAGTATATTCGACCATCTTTAGGTGTAATTTATGATACAGTATATTTTTCGGGGCGGAGTTTCGGGATGAACACTACGAGAGATTTCATGAATTCCCAATAATTTAGGGAAGATAATTGATGTAGACAGCAAAAAAATATTTACATTTCCAGTTATACATTTTTGCCAGTCTTAAATGGCGCTTTTATTATTCAGTAATATTCTACCATAGAAAATAAGTTACCCAAAGTGTATTTTCTTTGGCTTGGCATCTGAAGGTTTTTGTTAAACAACTTGTTATTTTTTTTCAACGTGACAATATCACTATTAACATAAGAACATAAGGAGAAACACTACAGTAGGCCTCTTGGCCCATACTTGGCAGGTCCTTTACAAAACCAACGTACTAACAGAACATTTGAAATTAAGACACATAAGAACATAAGAACATAAGAAAGGAGGAACACTGCAACAGGCCTACTGGCCCATACTAGGCACGTCCATGTGCAACATCTGGGTATCTTTATAGTAGACGTTTCGCCATCCAGTGGCTTTATCAATACAAAATTCAAGGGTAGTAGTAGTAGTAGTCGTAGCCGTGAAGAAGGTTATGTACATGTTCTCAGACATCATGGAATCTTGATTCTGAAGACATGTGTCTTAATTTCATCTTGTCAGTATTGTATACCATTCTTGTACAACACAACATTTGCCCAACCCTCTTTCAGTGCTACCCTAACAATAAACTAACATAAGAACATAAGAAAGGAGGAACACTGCGGGTTCTCTCTTGGAGAGATATCCTCAAGACCTTATTTATATCCCCTTTGTTAATACCCATTTTCCACTTGTATACCTCGATCATGTCTCCCCTCATTCTACGTCTTACAAGTGAATGTAATTTTAGGGTCTTCAATCTTTCTTCGTAAGGAAGATTTCTAATGCTATGTATTAATTTAGTCATTCTACACTGAATGTTTTCTAACGAATTTATGTCCATTCTGTAATATGGAAACCAGAACTGAGCTGCGTAATCTAGGTGAGGCCTTACTAATGATGTATAAAGCTGTAATATAACCTCTGGACTTCTGTTGCTAACACTTCTTGATATAAATCCCAGTAATCTGTTTGCCTTATTACGTACGCTTAGGCATTGCTGTCTTGGTTTAAGGTTGCTGCTTACCATAACCCCCAAGTCCTTTTCGCAATCTGTATGGCTAAGTTCTACATTATTTAACTTATAAGTGCTTGGGTTATGGACACTCCCAAGCTTCAGAACCTTGCATTTATCTACATTTGAACTGCATCTGCCACTTTTCTGACCAGGAACTGAGCTTGTCTAAATCCTCCTGAAGTTCCCTGACATCTATGTTTGAATCAATTATCCTACCTATCTTCGTGTCGTCGGCGAATTTGCTCATATCACTAGTAATTCCCTCGTCAAGGTCATTGATATATATTATAAACAACAACGGGCCTAAGACTGATCCCTGTGGAACGCCACTTGTTACAGATCCCCATTCGGATTTAACCCCATTAATGCACACTCTCTGTTTCCTGTTCGTGAGCCATGACTCGATCCATGACAACACTTTTCCCCCAATGCCATGAGCTGCCACTTTCTTTAACAGTCTCTGGTGCGGTACTCTATCAAAAGCGTTACTAAAATCTAAATAAACAATATCGAATTCTTTATCATGATCAACAGCCTCAAAACTTTACTGAAAAAGGTTAATAAATTAGTTAGACAGGAACGGCCCCTTGTGAATCCATGCTGTGATCCTTGAACTTAAGATCTTCCAGCGTCGTTACTTAAAGGTCTGCTATATTTAGTGGTTTGAGTGGGTTCTATACTGTGTTTCACTTGCTATTTCTTTAATTATAGATGCCTCTTATAAACAAATTCCTATATCGTCTGCAAAGGATGATAGTGTGTGACCGCTTTATTGCCTTCTTTATGGTGAGGAGCTTTATGAACTGTTCTTAAAGCTTGTTGGAAGTTTTAGAGTGTCTACACAAAATATTGATGGGTTGTACCAAGGGAATTTTGCATCTGCAATAGTTTGCTTGCAACACTACTCCAACAGTCTTTAGGAAATTTCTGAGAAACAGAACTTTGATGTTGCACAGTGAAAAGTCTGTGAGCAGCGGTGATTTCATTCAACATCCATGAAATATTACACTTGAAATTCATGTCAAAATAACACATGGAGGTAGTTATATAACGTAACGTAACCATAGATAAACTCGGAATATAGCAAAACAAACTTGAACAAACAAACAAAATATGATAAGCCAAAGAAATGAAAGCACAAAAAACTCAAAACAAACTTCACTCATCTTTGTAACAAATATACTTAATTGTGATTATTTAAGTGGTGTGTTTAATGGCAGTCGCCAACACATGGGCGACCACACCACCAGTACTGATGTTGAAATATTATAAATTGTAGACGCATATAATGACGTTTAGATTATTAGTAAGAACCAGCAATTTCACGTTAATAGAGAAAGTATTGATAGGCTTATAAACTTTAACTTGTCATACACAATTCATCAATATTAGTGTTCATGGCTTGATGTGTGCCAAGTTACTTACAAGAGCCATTATACACAGAACTAACATCACTTTACATAGTCTTCATGACCTAAATGTGATCTTTCATCTGTTATAACCATCATACACACATCACCAACGTCACCTTGCCTGCTTTCACACTGCATTAAGCAACCTTGAACAGTGACTCAGGCCCACCAAATATTGTTCCTTGATACTATATATATATATATATATATATATATATATATATATATATATATATATATATTATGAGCCTGAAAATGTACAGAAAATTAATGGTGATCATGGACCTTTGTTGATTTATTTAACATTAATAGGATAAGTTTAATGAAGAGAAAGAAGTTGCAGCGTGTAGAACATCAGTATTGTTATGAACCAATACTGCAAGAAATAATATAAATGCTTAAACTAACTGTAACACGTCATAAGTAACTTAGTAACACGTCATAAGTAACTTAGTAACACGTCATAAGTAACTTAGTAACACGTCATAAGTAACTTAGTAACACGTCATAAGTAACTTAGTAACACGTCATAAGTAACTTAGTAACACGTCATAAGTAACTTAGTAACACGTCATAAGTAACTTAGTAACACGTCTAGTAACTTGTAACACGTCATAAGTAACTTAGTAACACGTCATAAGTAACTTAGTAACACGTCATAAGTAACTTAGTAACACTCAGATGCTGGAGATACTTCATGTCGGTGCAACAAGATAATTGCTTTAATTGGGATAATTGTTTTAATTGATATTAAAAGATATTAATAAAATCATTGAAAAATAAGTTTCTCAGCATAAACCATTCCAGAAAGCGAGTGAATTAGCTATTAAATGGGATCATATTCCAAGGCATAACATGTTATCACCTAAGACCAAGTTATTGCAGAGGTGATGCAAGACAGACATGATGTCATACAGTTTAGGTTAAACACACAGCATGATGAGTGCGGTGTCCTATATACTGGGTATGAACTAGATGCTGGCCTAACTAGGGGCAAGGCCACAACCCCTGGGAAGGACGGTATCATCTAAGACAACATTCGACTTAGTTACTAACATGTGTATTTAGTAATCCATTCTGGGAATTGTATGAGTTACGCCGTAGGTTAGTTACTTTCGTGAGCCAACAGTATTTTTGTATCAAACCAGGATGCTTTCCCTGCCATCTTACTGACCAGCTGCTGGTGCCCAACATTTTAGAATATGATCTTCAACAGACTTCAAGAGCTTGTGTCTCCTCCACCTCACTGGTAAATATAAACAAAATAGATTCATAGCTTCTTTAAGTGTACATTAGTAACCATGAAGGACTCCACTAAAACTAAAGGTTAAGAACAAGAATGTTGCTTGTCTCTTCTTGATATCTTGGTACATCACTCCATCGTTCCCTCCCTCCTGCTCCTGCTTCTCCTCCTTCTGCTCCCCTCCCGCATCTTTCGCTTCATGTCTATCCTTCACCTCGTCTTCCTTCTCTACTTCACTTCGTCCTCTTCCTTCACCTCCTCCACCTGCTTCCCTCCATCTGTTCCTATTCCTCCTCGTTTTCCTTTCCTCACTTCTTCCTTGTCAGATTCCCACGTTTTCCTCTTTCGTTCCATCTCCCTCAATTTTTTTTCTGCTAGTGTACTATGTACTCCTCCTCCCTTACTTTTCCCCCACACTGATAAAAGCATCCGTCTGGTGTTTACACCTCAAATTACTACTGTCTCGCCACCAACAATGTAATAATTATGTATAATATAAATGTTTATCGCCACAACTGAGAAAAAGTTATAATAACAGTTATAATAAGAGCGGTAGCGTCAGCAGGGGGGAGAGGGAATGAGGGAGGGAAGGAAGGAGGGAGGGAAGGAAGGAAGGAGGGAGGGAAGGAAGGAGGGAGGGAAGGAAGGAGGGAGGGAGGGAAGGAAGGAGGGAGGGAAGGAAGGAGGGAGGGAAGGAAGGAGGGAGGGAAGGAAGGAGGGAGGGAAGGAAGGAGGGAGGGAAGGAAGGAGGGAGGGAAGGAAGGAGGGAGGGAAGGAAGGAGGGAGGGTGGATGGTGCCCGTGTTTCATGCTCTCTTGCTTCTGAATCGTTATTTAGTTATACTTTGAGGAAGTTATCCAAGATGCGGGTGTTCTCATACGTTCGTGCAGTTATACGCCTGTACAGATATTTAGCAGTATAATTATAAGAGCAGAAACATGTGTGTTAAGCCTCCTGGGCCCTGCCAGGCACGTCTTACACTCAACCATTCATAATCGTTAAACTGTCAAACCAATTTTTAAAGGCACTTAAACTATGTGCTTACATGGTGCTACGTGGCACTCTCTGTCACTGATCTGTGACTTGCAACACAAGTGGCACTCTCTGTCACTGATCTGTGACTTGCAACACAAGTGGCACTCTCTGTCACTCTTCTGTGACTTGCAACACAAGTGGCACTCTCTCTCACTGATCTGTGACTTGCAACACAAGTGGCACTCTCTGTCACTTATCTGTGACTTGCAACACAAGTGGCACTCTGTCACTCATCTGTGACTTGCAACACAAGTGGCACTCTCTGTCACTCATCTGTGACTTGCAACACAAGTGTTTCCTTATGTTATACTATATCTATTTTTTTCCTATTTAAATCTAGAGTTGTAAGTTGCGTTTTAGCACGTTATCTGTCCTCTTGTTATTCCTGACTTCCGCTGTGCACTTACAACATTGCAACTTCTTTCTGCACTTTTCAGAAAAATGTTAGTTGAATGAAATTAGCTTTGTCATCGTTGTGTGTGTTTTCCAGCCTATTTGTGTCAACTGAGAAAAATTGAGAGCTAAATAACGTGGAATAATACGGTGGTAGTGACACTGAGACGCCTCTCTCCCCCCTCTCCCTTTCTTCCTCCTTCCCTCCCTCCCTTCCTTCCTTCATTCCTTCATTCATTCATTAATTCCTTCCTTCCTCCCTACCTCCCTCCCTCCTCACTTCCCTTCCCTCCCTCCTCTTTACCCTCTCCTTTACCCTCCCTCCTTTCCCCTCTCTCTCTCTCCCTTCCTTCCGTACATACAACCAGTGGATGTATTAGTTGGTTAGTGTATAGTGAGCGGCTGTTTACAACCTTCCCTCGTCTTTATTATTTAGCAAAACTGGATACATCAGCAGTGTGCTGCTATGTTCTGTATGATAGTTACGTAGGAACAACAACTAGTTCTGCTCCCTCGCTAGGGAGTTTAACTAGCTGGGGATGGAAGGGTAAAAAGGGAGCGTTTGAGGGGAGGGTAAAAATAATGAGGAAACCGCTGGTAGTGGTAGTGTTGGGGAGACAAGTGTTAGCAAGAGTAGCATGATCCCCTCTCCCTCCCCTTAATTACCCCCTCACACTCACTACTTCTCTCACTCTCTTACTCCCTCCTCCTCACTCTCCCTTCCTTCATTCACTCTCCCTCACCTCACTCTCTCATCGCGTCTGGGAACAGTTATTCCCTTGTAGCTCGTCATTTCCCTCCCCCGCCTCCCCTCGCTAGTAGTCAACGTCCCCTCGGTCAAAGTTCTCTAGACTAGTCTTCCCTCACTCATACTGCTTTCCCCCTCCCCTCACCCCCCTCATCTCTTGAGGTATTGAACGTAGAGAATAGAGAAGGAGTCAGTGTGATACTTCATGCTTAGGCTGGACCTGAGTATTGTCCCACACTGACCCTGGCACTGTGACCCCTCACACTGGCACTGTGACTCTCATCTTGGCACCGTGACCCTCACCCTGGCACTGCTACAATCACCCTGGCACTATGACCCTCACCCTGGCACTGTGAACCCTCACACTGGCACTGTGACTCATCTTGGCACCGTGACCCTCACCCTGGCACTGCTACCCTCACCCTGGCACTGTGACCCTCACACTGGCACTGTGACCCCTCACACTGGCACTGTGACTCTCATCTTGGCACCGTGACCCTCACCCTGGCACTGCAACCCTCACCCTGGCACTGTGACCCTCACCCTGGCACTGTGACCCCTCACACTGGCACTGTGACTCTCATCTTAGCACCGTGACCCTCACCCTGGCACTGCTACCCTCACCCTGGCACTGTGACTCTCACCCTGGCACTGTGACCCCTCACACTGGCACTGTGACCCCTCACACTGGCACTGTGACTCATCTTGGCACCGTGACCCTCACCCTGGCACTGCTACCCTCACCCTGGCACTGTGACCCTCACACTGGCACTGTGACCCCTCACACTGGCACTGTGACTCATCTTGGCACCGTGACCCTCACCCTGGCACTGCAATTCTCACCCTGGCACTGTGACCCCTCACCCTGGCACTGTGACCTCTCACCCTGGCACTGTGACCCCTCACACTAGCACTGTGACCCCTCACACTGGCACTGTGACCCCTCACACTGGCACTGTGATCCTCACCCTGACACTGACAACCCAGCACTCTGACACCCCAGCACTGTGACACCCCATCACTGTGACAACCCAGCACTGTGACACTCTAGCACTGTGACAACCCAGCACTGTGACAGCCCAGCACTGTGACAACCAGCACTGTGACACCCCAGCATTGTGACAACCCAGCACTGTGACACCCCAGCACTGTGACACCCCAGCACTGTGACACCCCAGCACTGTGGCAACCCAGCATTGTGACACCCCAGCACTGTGACACCCAGCACTGTGAACAACACCCAGGAGACTAGTGACACCCGGCAGACTAGAGTGACACCCAGGGTAGAACTAGAAGTGACACCCGGGGTAGGACTAGAAGTGACACCCAGGGTAGAACTAGAAGTGACACCCAGGGTAGAACTAGAAGTGACACCCAGGGTAGAACTAGAAGTGACACCCAGGGTAGACTAGAAGTGACACCCAGGGTAGGACTAGAAGTGACACCCAGGGTAGAACTAGAAGTGACACCCAGGGTAGAACTAGAAGTGACACCCAGGGTAGAACTAGAAGTGACACCCAGGGTAGGACTACAAGTGACACCCAGGGTAGAACTACAAGTGACACCCAGGGTAGAACTACAAGTGACAATCCCAGGGTAGAACTACAAGTGACACCCAGGGTAGAACTAAAGTGACACCCAGGGTAGAACTACAAGTGACACCCAGGTAGAACTACAAGTGACACCCAGGGTAGAACTACAAGTGACACCCAGGGTAGAACTACAAGTGACACCCAGGTAGAACTACAAGTGACACCCAGGGTAGAACTACAAGTGACACCCAGGGTAGAACTACAAGTGACACCCAGGGAAGAACTACAAGTGACCCAGGGTAGAACTACAAGTGACACCCAGGGTAGAACTACAAGTGACACCCAGGGTAGAACTACAAGTGACACCCAGGGTAGAACTACAAGTGACACCCAGGGTAGAACTACAAGTGACACCCAGGGTAGAACTACAAGTGACACCCAGGGTAGAACTACAAGTGACACCCAGGGTAGAACTACAAGTGACACCCAGGGTAGAACTACAAGTGACACCCAGGGTAGAACTACAAGTGACACCCAGGGTAGAACTACAAGTGACACCCAGGGTAGAACTACAAGTGACACCCAGGGTAGAACTACAAGTGACACCCAGGGTAGAACTACAAGTGACACCCAGGGAAGAACTACAAGTGACACCCAGGGTAGAACTACAAGTGACACCCAGGGTAGAACTACAAGTGACACCCAGGGTAGAACTACAAGTGACACCCAGGGTAGAACTACAAGTGACACCCAGGGTAGAACTACAAGTGACACCCAGGGTAGAACTACAAGTGACACCCAGGGTAGAACTACAAGTGACACCCAGGGTAGAACTACAAGTGACACCCAGGGTAGAACTACAAGTTACACCCAGGGTAGAACTACAAGTGACACTCAGGGAAGAACTACAAGTGACACCCAGAGAAGAACTACAAGTGACACCCAGGGTAGAACTACAAGTGACACCCAGGGTAGAACTACAAGTGACCCCCAGGGTAGAACTACAAGTGACACCCAGGGAAGAACTACAAGTGACACCCAGGGTAGAACTACAAGTGACACCCAGGGAAGAACTACAAGTGACACCCAGGGTAGAACTACAAACAAGTGGACAGATGGATATTTAACATCCTAACTTATAGAACCCACAGAGTAATAGTGCGCTTAGCGAAGTCGGTTCTGCTACTTTACCTTATATTTATCTTGTAACACTTCCGGGGTCATCGCCCCCGCAGTCTGGTCCCCTGATTGCTTGCCTGATCAACTAGGCTTCTGGTGTTGGCCACGAGGTCCAGTGTATGCTTCACATCCTGGCTGATCAGAAGTGATTTGTGGAACTTATTAGCAAGTTCCCTCTTGAAGACAGCCTGAAGCTTGTTGGTAATTCATCTTACGTATGAAAGACGGGCGTTGTAAAGTCAAGGACGTCTGACACTCACTGAGTTCTCTCTTAGTGTATTACTCGCGCCTTGCTTTTAATTGGAGGTATTTTGCATCATCTGCTGAATCCGTTGCTTTTATACAAAGTGATTCCGGTGTACAAATTTGAGAGCAATTTCTCCAGGATTTTTCAGGTGTAAATTTTGATGCGTCTTTCTTGTTTATGTTTCAGGGAATATAGGTCAAGAGACTTCAAGCATTCCCAGTAGCTCAGATGTTTGAATTTATATTGGCAATGAAGGTTCTTTACATGTTCTCTAGCTTTCCACTATCGCCTGCCTTGAATGGGGCCGTTAGTACACAGCAGTATTCCATCCTGGAAAGAACAAGTAACTTATAAATGCCGTAAATGGCTTGACATCTCTTTTTACGCTCTAGTTATCCAGCTCTCATTTTCTTTGAGGTAGCAATATCAACATTGTTGTCATCCTTGAATGTGAGATCCTCTAACATGATCACTCCCAAGTCTTTCAATTTGACATGTGCTTCATTTCAATCTTTATTTCCTCCATTCTTCCATAATGGAGCAACTGAACCTGTCCTCATTGGACATCATGTTGTTATCTGTCACCCACTGGAAGACTTGATTTATATTCACTTGATGATTCACCGTGTCTTCTATGGACGTCACTCTCATAAAGATTCTGGTATCGTCAGCAAAGGATGTCACGGCGCTATAATTGATATAATTGTCTATGTACGATATAAAATTGAGGATCAGAAGTGCAAAATACCTCGAATGAAAAGCAGAGGAAAAATTCTAACAATAGAGCACCTAGGAAAGAACTCAGTCAAGTGGCACCCAGGGAAGGAGACTTACTGGCACTGTTTTGTGTTAGTGGTAACTCTCTCGTAATTATTATAATTGTTATATTATTATACTCTTATTGCTTAATTATCACATTATTCTTTTAAATTTAGTAAATATTAGCCATAATTTTTTTCACTATTTTATGTTCGATGTGCGAATACAGTAAATAAAATACAGCAGTTTATGTTCAGCATAATACAGCAGCTTATGTTCAGCATAATACAGCAGCTTATGTTCAGCATAATACAGCAGCTTATGTTCAGCATAATACAGCAGCTTATGTTTAGCATAATACAGCAGCTTATGTTTAGCATAATACAGCAGCTTATGTTCAGCATAATACAGCAGCTTATGTTCAGCATAATACAGCAGTTTATGTTCAGCATAATATAGCTTTTTGTGTTCAGCATAATACAGCAGTTTATGTTCAGCATAATACAGCAGTTTATGTTCAGCATAATACAGCAGTTTATGTTCAGCATAATACAGCAGTTTATGTTTAGCATAATACAGCAGTTTATGTTCAGCATAATACAGCAGCTTATGTTCAGCATAATACAGCAGTTTATGTTCAGCATAATACAGCAGCTTATGTTCAGCATAATACAGCAGTTTATGTTCAGCATAATACAGCAGCTTATGTTCAGCATAATACAGCAGTTTATGTTCAGCATAATACAGCAGCTTATGTTCAGCATAATACAGCAGTTTATGTTCAGCATAATACAGCAGCTTATGTTCAGCATAATACAGCAGTTTATGTTCAGCATAATACAGCAGCTTATGTTCAGCATAATACAGCAGTTTATGTTCAGCATAATACAGCAGTTTATGTTCAGCATAATACAGCAGCTTATGTTCAGCATAATACAGCAGCTTATGTTCAGCATAATACAGCAGTTTATGTTCAGCATAATACAGCAGTTTATGTTCAGCATAATACAGCAGCTTATGTTCAGCATAATACAGCAGTTTATGTTCAGCATAATACAGCAGTTTATGTTCAGCATAATACAGCAGCTTATGTTCAGCATAATACAGCAGTTTATGTTCAGCATAATATAGCTTTTTGTGTTCAGCATAATACAGCAGTTTATGTTCAGCATAATACAGCAGCTTATGTTCAGCATAATACAGCAGTTTATGTTCAGCATAATACAGCAGTTTATGTTCAGCATAATACAGCAGTTTATGTTCAGCATAATATAGCTTTTTGTGTTCAGCATAATACAGCAGTTTATGTTCAGCATAATACAGCAGTTTATGTTCAGCATAATACAGCAGTTTATGTTCAGCATAATACAGCAGTTTATGTTTAGCATAATACAGCAGTTTATGTTCAGCATAATACAGCAGCTTATGTTCAGCATAATACAGCAGCTTATGTTCAGCATAATACAGCAGTTTATGTTCAGCATAATACAGCAGCTTATGTTCAGCATAATACAGCAGTTTATGTTTAGCATAATACAGCAGCTTATGTTCAGCATAATACAGCAGCTTATGTTCAGCATAATACAGCAGTTTATGTTCAGCATAATACAGCAGTTTATGTTTAGCATAATACAGCAGCTTATGTTCAGCATAATACAGCAGTTTATGTTCAGCATAATACAGCAGCTTATGTTCAGCATAATACAGCAGTTTATGTTCAGCATAATACAGCAGCTTATGTTCAGCATAATACAGCAGCTTATGTTCAGCATAATACAGCAGTTTATGTTCAGCATAATACAGCAGTTTATGTTCAGCATAATACAGCAGCTTATGTTCAGCATAATACAGCAGTTTATGTTCAGCATAATACAGCAGCTTATGTTCAGCATAATACAGCAGTTTATGTTAAGCATAATACAGCAGCTTATGTTCAGCATAATACAGCAGTTTGTGTTCAGCATAATACAGCAGCTTATGTTCAGCATAATACAGCAGTTTATGTTCAGCATAATACAGCAGTTTATGTTCAGCATAATACAGCAGCTTATGTTCAGCATAATACAGCAGCTTATGTTCAGCATAATACAGCAGTTTATGTTCAGCATAATACAGCAGTTTATGTTCAGCATAATACAGCAGCTTATGTTCAGCATAATACAGCAGTTTATGTTCAGCATAATACAGCAGTTTATATTCAGCATAATACAGCAGCTTATGTTCAGCATAATACAGCAGTTTATGTTCAGCATAATATAGCTTTTTGTGTTCAGCATAATACAGCAGTTTATGTTCAGCATAATACAGCAGCTTATGTTCAGCATAATACAGCAGTTTATGTTCAGCATAATACAGCAGTTTATGTTCAGCATAATACAGCAGTTTATGTTCAGCATAATATAGCTTTTTGTGTTCAGCATAATACAGCAGTTTATGTACAGTTTATTGTATTATAACAAAATACAGCAGTTTATGTACAACAATACAGTGAAAAAAAATATGTTCAACATAGTAATACAATAAATATAATGCAGCAGTTTATCTTGCACATGATACAGTAAAGGCAAAACAACATCGTATGTTTAACATGATAATACAGTAAAGACACTACAGCAGTTTCTGTTTAACATGATGATACAGTAAAAACATTACAGCAGTTTCTGTTCAGCATAATAATATAGTAATTAAAAGAGTAAATAGCAGTCAAGATGACGTTGACTCCTCTGTGTAATTCAAAACATTTACTAAAAAAAATTTGATATTATACTAAGAGTGTGGATCAATACTGTAGTTAAAATTCTGCGCACCTCTGCAGAGATCAGTGTAGTAAAGTTTTGGCAAGTGTCTCTAAGAAACTTGTAAATAGATGCTGTGCCGGAGATCTGAAGGATGGCAAAGGCAAATATGTTACCTGTTTACACATAGAGATGGATTCTTTCACTAGATTTACTGAACTATCAGTCTGTTCTTAAGCATCAAAGAGATGGATTCTTTCCCTATTTACTGAACTATCAGTCTGTTCTTAAGTACTGGATAAATTGATGGAGTAATAGTGGATGATTAATGAACACCTTGATGAGCATTTGTACTTCAATACAAGAAAAATATCTGAGGGCCTCATTTGATGTAAGTCACATTGTTTAACTTTGTTGTGTCATGGTGAGTTAAACATGGCTAGTAATAATAGTAGAATTACCGACAAAATGTTAGGTAAATGGATACAGATGCAACTAATGTGACATTTTATTGTGGTAACGTTTCGCTCTCCAGAAGCTGGACGCTACTGGAGAGCGAAACGTTACCATAATAAAATGTCACATTAGCTGCATTTGTGTCCATTTACGTAAACTTGTATACTTTACCACCAGTGTGTGTCTATAGCAATCATGTGCTTGATGGTATCATTGTACTGTATTTAAATATAACATTTTCTGTATAACCATGTGTAGATTATCTAAATATAGTTTATCCTAATTATTCTCTCAGTTGATTTCTCCACTCTTTCTCCTATTCTTTACCAACCCCCTTTATCTTCCACACCTGTCACTCCCCACCTCATTCTACCCTAACCACTCTCCCTATATTATTCTTCCCAAACCCCTTTCCCCACCTCATTCTTCCTTCCGCAACATCTCATTAGAAACACTCTGATATCAATCATTGCATGGGAAATGCATTTTAAATATAAAGAAATACGTAATTATTTTCAATCTATCCACAC
This sequence comes from Cherax destructor, assembly GCA_009830355.1. Classification (NCBI taxonomy): domain Eukaryota; kingdom Metazoa; phylum Arthropoda; class Malacostraca; order Decapoda; family Parastacidae; genus Cherax; species Cherax destructor. The sequence goes on along the minus strand of WNWK01006899.1, from coordinate 76,791 downwards.
AGAAAGAATCATTCACAGTGTCAAGTTTGGATACTTGCACTAGTTTGGATACTTGCACTAGTTTGGATACATGCACTAGTTTGGATACATGCACTAGTTTGGATACTTGCACTAGTTTGGATACTTGCACTAGTTTGGATACATGCACTAGTTTGGATACTTGCACTAGTTTGGATACTTGCACTAGTTTGGATACTTGCACTAGTTTGGATACTTGCACTAGTTTGGATACTTGCACTAGTTTGGATACTTGCACTAGTTTGGATACTTGCACTAGTTTGGATACATGCACTAGTTTGGATACATGCACTAGTTTGGATACTTGCACTAGTTTGGATACATGCACTAGTTTGGATACATGCACTAGTTTGGATACTTGCACTAGTTTGGATACATGCACTAGTTTGGATACTTGCACTAGTTTGGATACTTGCACTAGTTTGGATACTTGCACTAGTTTGGATACATGCATAATACACAAATAACCCGTACTTAGGACACTGAAACTTATGACGACGTTTCGGTCCGCACTTTGACCATTAACAAGTCACAGTGGAGCGAGAAGGGAAGGAGGCCATATTATATACGACAGGGAAGTGGGAGAAGTGAGTGGTAGAACGGGAGAAGGGAGAAATAGTAATAGTAGTGGTAACAGTGGTAGTAGTGCAGCAGTGGAAGATATAGCATTAAGAAGTTAGAAGTGGAAAATAGGGAGAAAATAATAGCAGAGATTGTAGTATTGATCATGAAATAGTAGTAGTAGTCGTAATAATAATGAATAGAGAATAGAGGTGCACTTTAGGAGAGCTAGTGGATCACGGGAGTAGAGCAAAATCTCCATAGGGCAGACCCACCTAGGCAGAAGACAGGAAAGGCAATAAAAATATATGAAAGGTGAAGAGGTAAGGAGAGGAGAAGACAAAGGTCAGGTCAAGTCACGACTGTTCTGAAGCTTTCAGCACTTGACAACGTAATGAGAAAGGAAGGCATCTAAGGAATGTTGTGTATAAGGGATGCTTCAACAAGATGGCGTCTGTGAAGGCTAGAAGAAGGGTAGACAGTTTCGGCAGAGGACCAGTTAATAGGATGACTGTCATCTTTAACATGACAGAAAAGAGCATTGTTAGTGTGGCAAGGGTAACACTTCTTTTGTGTTCTTTAAGTCTGTCATAAAGTAATGTGGTGAACCATGGTAGCAGCTTACTAGTGCTGGATTCAGTGGTGTGAGTGGGGATGGTGTAGCAATGCATGTGTGTACATAGATTGAGAGAGGAAATACTCCACGTCTCAAGGAAGGAGTCAGGAGTCTGTTACAACGGATGGGATGCCACCTGCTACCTATGAATAATTCTTAGTTAAAATTTATATATTCCTCGAGTCTAGTGCCAGGTTCATTCCATCACTCACCTGCACTCACCTTCACTTCCTCATAACCATTATCACTCCTCATCATAACCAACACCACCTTCCCTCCTTATAAACACTACTACCCCCCTTCCCTCCTCATAACCTTTACTCTCCTTCCTCGTCACCGGGCCAACTTTTACACTGGATAGGTCATATCGGAGACAAACTGTCCACTGGTTGGGCCCAAAAAAAAAAGATCAGCTTTTGTGCAGAAAATAACTGGAGGCACCACACCGTGGGTGCCAGGGAGGACGCTGGAGCGAGGGAGACATGAGTGTGAGGAAGGAGGCACAGGTGTAAGAGAAGACAGATGTGAAGGAAGAAAAGTGTGAAGGAAGACACAGGTGTGAGGGAAGACACAAATGACAGTTTATGCAACACAGTGACTGCGCAGTGGAAGCATGAACGAGCCCAACACTGTGTTGTAGTATTAACCACAGAGACATAACATCCGTGAGAGAGTCTGGGGCACAAGTGTTATATGACTGAGATGAGCCCAGTTTTTCATGAATTGTTTATGACAATGTCCTGAGAACAAGTGTCAGGGAAGTATACTTGTATAAGAGAGGAAATAATGCAACTTTACAGCGGGAGGCTAATTATTCAAGATATTAGACGAGTGACTTGCTTCTGAAACACATAATGACCTGGATTTGCTTGAGTCACTACGTGATCCGAGAAAGGTATCCCCGTAGCCAATAAGCCCAGCCCCTTCTACTCCAAGGCACGGAAAAGGAATAGTACGGAGTGCGGAATAAGTTTTTAATATAATTAAATATTGACATTGCATATTTTTAAGCCAAATAGAATAGGAATTCACAAGTTATCACATGGAAACTAATATGTAAAACTCTTCAATATAATTGGTAAATTGGCACCTACACGAGGTCTGGTCATGGACCGAGCCGCGGGGTTAACCCCCGGAACACCTTCCAGGTATACACCGCCCAACACCAACTCGAACCTTCCAGTACTATCTTTGGAAGTTTAAAGTTAATCGTAAGAGGCATTCTGTGGTTATCAGACAGAGACTAATATCTCAACGTACACCAGCACTTTAAGTGATGGTACACCAGCACTTTAAGTGATGGTACACCAGCACTTTAAGTGATGGTACACCAGCACTTTAAGTGATGGTGTACTCTAACATTATTACATGACAACAAGAATTTAAATTTTTCCAGTTTCTTTAATAAAAATAATAACCTGGCACCTACAATCTAATATCAGTCCAAAACTTTATCTCAGATACACCAGCATTTAATTAAGGCTTAAAACCATTCATAAGACGTAATGTCAATTTATTGCAGAGATGATGTGCTTTCAGGCTATAAATAAATACCATAGAGAAAGAAAACACAGGCAGCCACTTGAAGGCAGTCTTCCAGGGGTACGTAATTAACGTGGGTCTGTAGCTTCCCTAGATGTGAGAACACTAGATGTTAGAACACTAGATGTTAGAACACTAGATGTTAGAACACTAGATGTTAGAACACTAGATGTGAGAACACTAGATGTTAGAACACTAGATGTTAGAACACTAGATGTTAGAACACTAGATGTTAGAACACTAGATGTGAGAACACTAGATGTTAGAACACTAGATGTGAGAACACTAGATGTTAGAACACTAGATGTGAGAACACTAGATGTTAGAACACTAGATGTGAGAACACTAGATGTGAGAACACTAGATGTTAGAACACTAGATGTTAGAACACTAGATGTTAGAACACTAGATGTGAGAACACTAGATGTGAGAACACTAGATGTTAGAACACTAGATGTGAGAACACTAGATGTTTAAAAACTAGATGTTAGAACACTAGATGTGAGAACACTAGATGTTAGAACACTAGATGTGAGAACACTAGATGTTAGAACACTAGATGTTAGAACACTAGATGTGAGAACACTAGATGTTAGAACACTAGATGTTAGAACACTAGATGTTAGAACACTAGATGTTAGAACACTAGATGTGAGAACACTAGATGTTAGAACACTAGATGTTAGAACACTAGATGTTAGGACACTAGATGTGAGAACACTAGATGTTAGAACACTACATGTGAGAACACTAGATGTTAGAACACTAGATGTTAGAACACTAGATGTGAGAACACTAGATGTTAGAACACTAGATGTTAGAACACTAGATGTTAGGACACTAGATGTTAGAACACTAGATGTTAGAACACTAGATGTTAGGACACTAGATGTTAGAACACTAGATGTTAGAACACTAGATGTTAGAACACTAGATGTTAGAACACTAGATGTTAGAACACTAGATGTTAGAACACTAGATGTTAGAACACTAGATGTGAGAACACTAGATGTTAGAACACTAGATGTTAGAACACTAGATGTGAGAACACTAGATGTTAGAACACTAGATGTTAGAACACTAGATGTTAGGACACTAGATGTTAGAACACTAGATGTTAGAACACTAGATGTTAGAACACTAGATGTTAGAACACTAGATGTTAGAACACTAGATGTGAGAACACTAGATGTTAGAACACTAGATGTTAGAACACTAGATGTTAGAACACTAGATGTTAGAACACTAGATGTTAGAACACTAGATGTTAGGACACTAGATGTTAGGACACTAGATGTTAGAACACTAGATGTGAGAACACTAGATGTGAGAACACTAGATGTGAGAACACTACATGTGAGAACACTAGATGTGAGAACACTACATGTGAGAACACTAGATGTGAGAACACTAGATGTGAGAACACTAGATGTGAGAACACTAGATGTTAGAACACTAGATGTGAGAACACTAGATGTTAGAACACTAGATGTGAGAACACTAGATGTGAGAACACTAGATGTGAGAACACTAGATGTGAGAACACTAGATGTGAGAACACTAGATGTGAGAACACTAGATGTGAGAACACTAGATGTGAGAACACTAGATGTGAGAACACTAGATGTTAGAACACTAGATGTGAGAACACTAGATGTTAGAACACTAGATGTGAGAACACTAGATGTTAGAACACTAGATGTGAGAACACTAGATGTTAGAACACTAGATGTTAGAACACTAGATGTTAGAACACTAGATGTTAGAACATTAGATGTTAGAACACTAGATGCTAGAACACTAGATGTGAGAACACTAGATGGGAGAACATTAGATGTGAGAAGATGGGGGATGGGGGCAAAGAGGATTCTCTCCTGTATGTGAGAAATAATGACTAGTATATTGACTACGCTCTCCATCTGACTGTAACACAGACGTGAGGTGTTAGACACTCTTGTTATCACCAGAATCGTCACTACGAGACGCTTCTCTGCATGTTCATTATACGACATACTTACCTCTCCAATAAAGATGTTTGTAGGGAGTCCAACTGTCAGCATGTCATTTATTATGAACATTTTAACACAGGCGGGCAGTGTTATTTTACTTGTGTGTGTGTGTGCTAGTTAGTTACCATTTTGTCCTAGGCACATGTCGATTAGACACTAGGCCTGTTGTATATTTGTGTGTGTGTATGTATGTGTGTGTGTATGTGTGTGTGTGTGTGTGTATGTGTGAATGTGTGTGTGTGTGTGTGTGCTCACCTAGTTGTGGTTGCAGGGTCGAGTCATAGCTCCTGGCCCCGCCTCTTCACTGGCCGCTACTGGGTCACGCTCCCTGCTCCATGAGCTTTATCATACCTCTCCTTAAAGCTATGTATGGAACTTGCCTCCACTACATCGCTTCCCAAGCTATTCCACTTCCCGACCACTCTATGACTGAAGAAATACTTCCTAAGATCCTTGTGATTCATTTGAGTCTTCAACTTCCAACTGTGTCCCCTTGTTGCTGTGTCACATCTCTGGAACATTCTGTCTCTGTCCACCTTGTCTATTCCTCTCAGTATCTTATATGTCGTTATCATGTCCCACCTATCTCTCCTGTCCTCCAGTGTCGTCAGGTCGATTTCCCTTAACCTCTCCTCGTAGGGCATACCCCTTAGCTCCGGGACTAGTCTTGTTGCAAACCTTTGCACTTTCTCTAGCTTCTTTACGTGCTTGGCTAGGTGTGGGTTCCAAACTGGTGCTGCATACTCCAGTATGGGCCTAACGTACACAGTGTACAGGGTCCTGAACGATTCTTTATTAAGATGTCGGAATGCTGTTCTTAGGTTTGCTAGGCGCCCATATGCTGCAGCAGTTATTTGGTTGATGTGAGTCTCAGGAGATGTGCCTGGTGTTATAATCACCCCAAGATCTTTTTCCTTGATTGAGGTTTGTAGTCTCTGGCCCCCTAGACTGTACTCCGTCTGCGGTCTTCTTTGCCCTTCCCCAATCTTCATGACTGTGTGTGTGTGTGTGTGTTTTGCGTGGTGATTGAATTTGAACTTTTATCTTCAAGAACACTGAATGACCTTTCAGTCCCATTGCTCGGTAAATCTCACAAAGGCCCTCTCCTCTTTCCCCCCCTCCCTTCTACCCCTTCCCCTCTCTTCCCCCTCCCCAAGATCTGTGTCCCCTCCCCTCCACTCTCCCCCTCCCCGCCAGGGAGAGCAATCCTCAAGTGTGAATGAAATTCTTATTAACTGACAGGAAGTGAAACATGTTCTATATCTTCTCCCTTCCTCACCACCACACCTACTTCCCTTCCTCACCACCACACCTACTTCCCTTCCTCACCACCACACCTACTTCCCTTCCTCACCACCACACCTACTTCCCTTCCTCACCACCACACCTACTTCCCTTCCTCACCACCACAACTACTTCCCTTCCTCACCACCACACCTACTTCCCTTCCTCACCATCACACCTACTTCCCTTCCTCACCACCACACCTACTTCTCTTCCTCACCACCACACCTACTTCCCTTCCTCACCACCACACCTACTTCCCTTCCTCACCACCACACCTACTTCCCTTCCTCACCACCACACCTACTTCCCTTCCTCACCACCACACCTACTTCCCTTCCTCACCACCACACTTACTTCTCTTCCTCACCACCACACCTACTTCCCTTCCTCACCACCACACCTACTTCCCTTCCTCACCACCACACCTACTTCCCTTCCTCACGACCACACCTACTTCCCTTCCTCACGACCACACCTACTTCCCTTCCTCACGACCACACCTACTTCCTTCCTCACCACCACACCTACTTCCCTTCCTCACCACCACACCTACTTCCCTTCCTCCACCACACCACTTCCTTCCTCACACCACACCTACTTCCTTCCTCACACACACCTACTTCCCTTCCTCACGACCACACCTACTTCCTTCCTCCGACCACACTTCCCTTCCTCACGACCACACCTTCCCTTCCTCACGACCACTTCTACCATACTTCCCTTCCTCACACCACACCTACTTCCCTTCCTCACGACCACACTTCCCTTCCTTACGACCACACTTCCCTTCCTCACGACCACACCTACTTCCCTTCCTCACCACCACACCTACTTCCCTTCCTCCACCACCTTCCTTCCTACGACCACACTTCCCTTCCTCACGACCACACCTACTTCCCTTCCTCACCACCACACATACTTCCCTTCCTCACCACCACACCTACTTCCCTTCCTCATGACCACACCTACTTCCCTTCCTCACCACCACACCTACTTCCCTTCCTCACCACCACACTTACTTCCCTTCCTCACGACCACACCTACCCTTCCTCACAACCACACTTCCCTTCCTCACGACCACACCTACTTCCCTTCCTCACGACCACACTTCCCTTCCTTACGATCACACTTCCCTTCCTCACGACCACACCTACTTCCTTTTCGTTCACACTACTATTTTCCCCTCCCTGGCCCTCCTCTCTCTCTCTCTCTCTCTCTCTCTCTCTCTCTCTCTCTCTCTCTCTCTCTCTCTCATCTCGCTGTAAATCCTTCTTCACTTTCTTCCTCCTTTCACTACATTAATAAACTGTCTCAACTCTCTCTCTTTCTCTCTATCCATCCTTTATCACCCACGTATCTTTTACACCCTCTTCTCCTCTCTCCTCTCCCCTCTCCCCCACCAACCTCAAAAACAACCCTTTCCCCTTCACAATAAAAACATTAACTAAAACAGCGTAACTTGAGGTTGGATGACGAGGGTGTGAGTGTTGGGGTCCCTACTGACCCCCGGATGACGGGAGTGTGAGTGCTGGGGTCCCTGCTAACCCCTGGATGACGAGGGTGTGAGTACTGGGGTACCTGCTGACCCCTGAATGACGGGAGTGTGAGTGCTGGGGTCCCTGCTAACCCCTGGATGGCGAGGGTGTAAGTGCTGGGGTCCCTGCTGACCCCTGGAGGACGGGAGTGTGAGTGCTGGGGTCCATGCTGACCCCTGGATGACGGGAGTGTGAGTGCTGGGGTCCCTGCTGACCCCTGGATGACGGGGTGTGTGCTGGGGATCCCTGCTGACCCTTGGGGACGGGTGTGTGTGCTGGGGGTCCCTTCTGACCTTGGGACGGAGGTGTGAGTGCTGGGGGTCCCTGCTGACCCCTTGGGACGGGGATGTGAGTGCTAGGGGTCCCTGCGAACCCCTTTGGAAGGGTGTGTGTGTGTGCTGGGGGTCCCTGGTGACCCCTGGGGACGGGTATGAAACGTTGCAGACAAATTTGGAACTGTGGCTGGTGTTGACATTGATTTTTGGCTGGAGGAGCAGCGAGCTGCCACGGTACTCTACATGATATTACACAGTGGGAAGCAAAGCTAGCTGTGTTTCCCTCTCACGTTCCATCACATAGGATGGGTGTCTTGTATCAAATGATGACGTCACTGTTGGAAGGGTGGGAGGGGTCGCAGGGGTCACGAGGAGGCGGGGCCAGGAGGAGGAGCAGGAGGAGGAGAAGGAAGAAAAGGCCAGTAGTGTTTGTGTGTCTGTGGTAGTGAAGGCGGGAGGTTGGTTGGTATGTTGGCTGGGCTGCCATCAGACGCTCTCTCTTGCTGCGGTATGAGGTAGGTCGCTGGTCCTGCCTGGGTGTACTAACCTATGTACTTGTCTTCGTGAGGGTAGAGGTATAGCTCCTGGTCCTGCCTGGGTGTACTAACCTGCTTGTGTTCGTAGGGGTAATGGGATTTTTTAAAAATATGTAAATAATTTATAAATATTCAAAAATGCTATGAAACGTTATAGGCATATTAATTGACCCTTGCTGAATGAGTTCTAGCTCCTGGACTCTGCATTTTAAGCGACCTTAAACCGTTGTGATTATTTTTATTTTACATCTAATCCGATGAAGAACCGGTCCACGGGGGCGTCGACCCCCCGGAACAACCTCCTCCTGGAACACAAAAATGTTGTTATCGCAGACTCTAGGAAAATGACAAGCTAGATAACTAGAATACTGAAAACAAGAGATCATGAGCCAATAATGATATTCTAACGGTCACTCCTTTCTCGACTGGAATATTGCTGTGTTTACTAACGGTCCCCTTGAAGGCAGGCAAAATTACACAACTGAAGAATGTACGGAGAACCTTGACAGCTGAGATAAACTTAGTAAACTACCTAGATTACTGGGAACGTTTTAAGTCTCTCGAACTGTACTCCTTAGAACATAAGCGAGAGAGATACATCATAATCTACACTTGGGAAATTGTGGAGTGATTGGTCCCAAAATTGCACACTAAAATCACTCCAATGAAACCACGAGACTTGGCAGACAGTGCAGGATACCTCCGGTGAAATCAATAATTATAAAGGATTCACGACTCTTCGACTCCTCCCTTCATTCATAAGGGAGTTGTATGACCCGTGGAGGTTTGGCATGTACTTTTTAATAAAATAATAATAATAATAATATGCAGTGTTGTTATGATTAACACTATAAGTGTGGTGGCGTTTACACTTGATGCGATGTATGGTGTGTGTCTCCCACAACCTCTAACAATATCTCACACGTACACTCTGCCTTTACACTGAAGATGTTTTTCTTGCTTCTCTCTGGCTCACTTGGCTTTGAGTTTCCACGTATCCCCCTCGTCCTGGTCCTACTCGTGTGTCCCCTTGTCCTGGTCCCACTCGTGTGTCCCCTTGTCCTGATCCCACTCGTGTGTCCCCTTGTCTTGGTCCTACTCTTTGTCCCCTCGTGTTGGTCCCACTCGTTGCGTGTATCCTCGTGCTGATCCCACTCTTTGTTTGTCCCCTCATCCTGGTCCTACTAGTGTGTCCCCTTGTCCTGATCCCACTCGTGTGTCCCCTTGTTCTGGTCCCACTCGTGTGTCCCCTTGTCCTGGTCCCACTCGTGTGTCCCCTTGTCCTGGTCCCACTCGTGTGTCCCCTTGTCCTGGTCCCACTCGTGTGTTCCCTTGTCCTGGTCCCACTCGTGTGTCCCCTTGTCCTGGTCCCACTCGTGTGTCCCCTTGTCCTGGTCCCACTCGTGTGTCCCCTTGTCCTACCAGCATGGCAAGTACTTCAAAATATCCTTGATGAAAAGTGTTCAGGATTTTTCAGTATCCTCCCATCAAAATTAAGAAGAGCTACCAATAGACCCCTGACTGTCTTCAAAGGAAACCTCTCTCATGTTGGTCGTGATCAAGAGGATTGTAGTGCTTGTGTCAGACTGCCTGTCGCGAGCACCTAGTCTGACCAATTATAAATTAGACACATATGCAACACTTGGGTATCTTTATTGAGGAAACGTTTCGCCACACAGTGGCTTCATCAGTCCAATACAAAGTAGAAAGGTGTAAGGAGAGGAGGAGTTTGAGGTAATCAGTCCCTCGGCCTGGAGTCGATGAGTTCAGTCCATCAATCTTGTAGAAAGTACAGCACATGTCCGTAGAGGTGGCTTATATACTGTAGTCAGGTGAGGTGAAGCAGCAGGAGGCGGGGTCATAGTGGTACCATCCAATAGTCGAAGTAGGTCTTCGTCCAAAGGTTGGACAAGTGTTGAAGAATTCGTTTGTATCAAGATCCCAAGATGTTGCTGTGTCAGACAGGATGTAAATGAATGATTCAGAGAACCGACAAGTTATAACTTGTCGGTTCTCTGAACCATTCATCTACAGTCTGACCAATAAGGCCATCAATAAATCAGGAGGCCTGGTCTGAGACTAGGCTAAGATGGTGACGGGAATATATCATCAACAGGTTGACCTTTTCACTTCCACATTAGTTTGCCTCCGGAATGCTTGTTCAGAAGCAGTGAAACTGATGATCTGTCGCTGTCTAGTATCTGACGTGAACATCTAATAATTGTAATTCTTGTAGCTGGTTGGAGCGCGTGCTTATGAATCTCTCTCTCTCATATCTGACTCCTTTCTTGATAAGAACATAAAAGAATAGGATTTTTAGGATTATTAACCACAGAGTTAACTCAGGATAACCTAAGAGAGTCAGTTACTGGTACTTATCTCCGCTGGATTAATTTAGGTCCTCTCCACCAGGATGCGGCTCACAACAGTTGAATAACTCCTATTAAAAGAGCAGACAACAGGTGTATAGAAACTTGCCTAGCCAATACCTCTCGCTTCGCCTGGATATTTGTCGCGTTCCTGGGTTGGTAGCGCACTCAGCCCACACACTCAGTGTCCGTGGTTCGACCCTCGGTACGGGTGCAAACACTGGGCGTGTTACCTTACACATGTTCACCTAGCAGTAAGAAGATACCTGGGTGTTAGCCGACTGGTGTGGGTGGCATCCTGGGGATGGTGGTAGTATACCTTTTTTACACAAATCAATTTTATAGGCTCTTAGCTTGTAAAATTGATTTGTGTAAAAAAAAAAAAAAATTGGCTTGCCACTTACTTGGTCCAGGCCATCACATTGTTACTTATGCTCAAAATCACCTATACTGCCGACGCAGGTGAAGAAAACACCAAAGATGCAAAACAAGGTTGTTTTGATTAAGCTCTGTATAGCGAAATGTCTTGATCAGTTTTGCTTGGCAACTTGTATCTTTAGCCTCACTTCTTGTTTCTTCTCTCCTATTTATCCTCTGCTCTTAGTTCCTTTATTTCGTCCCTAAATGCGGTGTGTAGTAACAGAAAAACAAATTTTTTTCCACATGCGTCCTCTCAGACATGCTGGATGTACTTTATAATATTTATCATGGAGAAATTCTAAACTTTCAATACGTTTTGATGATTATAACTGACGTATTGTGTAGCTCTGGTTATTATAACTGACATATTGTGCAGCTCTTGTTATTATAACTGACATATTGTGCAGCTCTGGTTATTATAACTGACGTATTGTGTAGCTCTGGTTATTATAACTGACATATTGTGCAGCTCTTGTTATTATAACTGACATATTGTGCAGCTCTGGTTATTATAACTGACATATTGTGCAGCTCTGGTTATTATAACTGACATATTGTGCAGCTCTGGTTATTATAACTGACATATTGTGCAGCTCTGGTTATTATAACTGACATATTGTGCAGCTCTGGTTATTATAACTGACATATTGTGCAGCTCTGGTTATTAATAAAATTCAGCTCTAGTTATAATCATATTGTGCAGCTCTGGTTATTATAACTGACATATTGTGCAGCTCTGGTTATTATAACTGACATATTGTGCAGCTCTGGTTATTATAACTGACATATTGTGCAGCTCTGGTTATTATAACTGACATATTGTGTAGCTCTGGTTATTATAACTGACATATTGTGCAGCTCTGGTTATTATAACTGACATATTGTGCAGCTCTGGTTATATACTGACATATTGTGCAGCTCTAGTTATTATAACTGACATATTGTGCAGCTCTGTATTATACGTATTGTGCAACTGACATGTGTTATTATAACTGACATATTGTGCACTGTTAGTACTACTGACATTTGTCGCTCTTATTATAACTGACATATTGTGCAGCTCTGGTTATTATAACTGACTATGTCATCTGTCTGACATTGCTCTGGTTATTATAACTGACATATTGTGCATTGTTGTCTCATATTATATGGTTATTATAACGACAACCTGGTTTTTATGACATATTGTGCAGCTCTGTTATTATAACTGACATATTGTGCAGCTCTGGTTATTATAACTGACATATTGTGCAGCTCTGGTTATTATAACTGACATATTGTGCAGCTCTGGTGAGCGTAACTGACATGTGTTGTTTGCATAATTATGCAAATCAGCACGAGCACCCACAGGTCTGCCTATCATTGTCTTGTTTTTCTTACTGTTGTGTCTGTTGTTCTTGTGATTATTGTTAATAGTAGCCACATAACAAGACAACTTCTGGTTTTTATGTTTACCAGCAGCCCTTCCCAGAGAGAGAGAGAGAGAGAGAGAGAGAGAGAGAGAGAGAGAGAGATGTTACACCAAGGGGGTGGGGGTGAGCGGCACATCTTGCTCTCCTGACACACCACTTCAAACTTATAAGATTACTCTCAGTAATTAATTAGTTGACTTGGTCAACATTCTTCGTTGACCACATGGTATTAATCACTTGGCCATAATGTTGCTGGGAGGGAAAAGAGCGGGATAATTTCAATAATGTAATTTATTATACAGTTACGGGAATGGGAATACAAACTGCGGTAACCAGAATTGCACTTATAATTCGTGGTTCACTGCATCACCAGTAAGGTTGCACCTGGGTAATTCAGCAACCATCTCAGAGACTGCTCTGAGATAGGTCTCACAAGACCATAGATCTTTCTAATGTCCAGATCCACTCATGGCAGGTCTGAAGCTAAGCCAGCTCCACTCCTCCCCATCATGAAAGGACAAGGTACCAAATATTTTTCAGTCCACATTCCAAACGCTAGTGGAGAGGCTGGCTCCTGGTATCACACCCTCTCTTCTCCCACATTTAAAAAATAATAAACGTTAGTTGAAGTCATGATTTTCTTAACTCTATCCATAAACTTTAACTTTCTAAAGTCTTAAACATGGAGAACCTTACTAGTAATTATAATATTATTTACAATTTATGCCATAAAATGAAAACATTTAGACACACAAAAAATAACTTTACAGTTTTTGACATTGTGAGTTGCACCTATAATGTCTCAAGACATCAGCACCGTCTCAGCCTCCAGGAACCTCATCATAATACTTCCAGTTTTACTCCTTAATAAACTGCAGCACTTCCAGTAAAACTACACCATAAAAAACCTCCTCACCTTCTTGTTCTTAACACACAGGTACTCTGAAGTGAAGCACCTCACAAATTACAAGCACTTATACAGACCTCCCTTAACCCACCTTGGTGCCATAAAACAGCTACACGTCACCCAACACGTCATATACCACGTGTCGTATATACGTCATATACCACGTGTCGTATATACGTCATATACCACGTGTCGTATATACGTCATATACCACGTGTCGTATATACGTCATATACGACCTACCACATATTAAAACCAACTAAATTATCTCGCTTCATCAATAAATACTTTGCATCAGTACACAATTATCAATACAATTCAGTATCATAATTCTTTACCACTCTACCTATTAAAAATTTGAAATTAAAATATATGCAAACTCAAAAATAGTGGATATATAAAAGATAAAAACAAATTGGAACTAAACATTGAGAAGCATCACTGGAAAACGATGTAAAAACTTAACCGAAAAAAATAAGTACAATACTTTTAAGAACACTTAAGAAATACCAATTAATTGCCATTTTTTTCCACTTACGAAAACGTTCCTTGAAGAATTTAATTATATTTCTATATGGGGAAACTTTGTTCCTACAAGTAAATGTAAAGTGTTGGAAAGAGCTTATGTTGGTGTTCCTTCCTGAAGGGTGAGAGGTAATTAGAGCTCTCCTAGAGGCAGGACTTTGGCGACGTTTCCCACCAAGGTGAATGCAGAGTGCCACCCTGCTTTCATTAATACGCACAGCTAGTATTTGAGTTTAATACCTGTATCAAGGCGTTTAAACCACCAGTGATAGTAACGAATGCTAAGATATTCGATGACCTCACATTCGTGTATACAAGACGTTAATCTCGTTAGCTACCATTGGCTAGCAACTGCCCCAGCCTCCCCTTCCCCTCTAGATCTTTCCTCTAAGTACTTTCTGAAAGAGCTTGGAGTCCTCAGTCTCGTGTGAAAGCTTGGAGGGAAGACAGTGAGATGAGTTGCTTCCAGGATATCTTGATAAATGAGATAGATTAATGACACCTCAATGAGTGCAAGAATGTGAGGAAGATGTCAGTTACGTCTAATTATCGTGTGCTCAAGCGATAAGTCTGTGACGTGAGCTAATTAGAGGCAAGAATAATTTTGAGTGTTTTTAGTGTCACTGAACCAAGCCAGGAGTCGCACATCAGATGTTGGACTCTTGATATCAGAGATACTGCAAACACACGCTAAGTGTGTTGAGCATTGGTTGTAATGAATCAGCAGTGATCGGATGCGGTGACAGCTCTTGTCAGTAAGCAAGAAACAAGTGCTAATCGGCGACTTATTCTGAAAGTGACCACAGGAGTTAGGCAATGTTTGTCAGGAAACAGGACAAGTGTTTCCTGACGCAGGTCTTAGTCATATGATGACCCGCAGCTGGACCAGGATGGAACACTTGGTGTTGGTATATTGCTGGATGAAGCAACACAGCTTTATTCCAGGTCGCTGGGGCAAAGCTTTTTTGGGGCTTCACCTGATGTCCTATTCCCTGATGGGGCCGAGGTGCAGGGGCGATTGGGTGAGGCACAACCAAATGTCCAAATGTGGCAGTGGGTACTGGATGAATTCTTTCAGGTGAACACCTGTGATTGATTTGGGGACATTTCAACCCTCCTAGCCTAGCCTTTGATCAGTCTTCTTCACTAAACTCATGTTTTACCAGGTTATTAGCAACTTGCTGGCCCACAAAGTCATCACAGTCTGGTTGATCCGGCACTTGGTGGAGGTAGTGATGACAGGTGAGTGATGGCTGTCACTGGTTTCCTCATGCAAATCGGGTACTGATGAGTTCCTTTTTGGCTGAGTGGGAACTGGTTTGATTCTTGTGGGTGACGAGTATGTAAGTGATGTTGGGTGGTGGTTAAATGGACCACAGGCTCCAAGGTGAAACCAGAGGAGCCACGACATGGCTGAGTGAAGAGTGGTACAGATACCTCACATAGTCTGGACGACAAGTGTGGCAGGATGATTCATAGTGCTCTGGGGAAGGGAGGGAGCAACATGTGGGTGATGGGTGACACCGAATTCTCCACATCAGGCTGAATCTGTAAGCATATTTACACCAGATTATTTGTTCCTTAATTCTCACAAGCGAAATAAATTATCGCCTCATATAATTTCATATCACCATTCCAGAACTAATATAAATAATTAACTTTTCTTTACACTTTGAGATGAAGTTTTAAATTATTATGAATTTAGTTTAGGTTTCAGAAGAGGGAGAGAGAGCGACCAAGCCAGCTTATTTGACCCTCGTAAGGCTTTTGTCAAACCCCCCTCCGTTTTATGTGTGATCTGCAGGCCTTTTAGCAGTCATTTGGTCGCCTTTGATAAATGAGACCGTGGGTAATTGCACACAAAATAAATACACAAGGAATAACTGGAAAGATGGGCAGATGGATATTTAACTTCCTAACAAATAGAACCCAAAGAGTAATAGTAAACAGAATGAAATCAGTGGCTGTTACAGTGAAAAGTTGTGTCCCGCAAGGCATACCAAGCCAATGATGATAGTCTTTGGTATCAGGCTCTTCAGAAAGCTGCAGTCTCTCTGCAATAAAAACCCACGGAGCAATGTCGGTAGACCCGAAATCATCATCATCATCTGAGCAAGTAGTAGTCACTCTAGACATCCCCAGGGAGGTAACATCCCCAGGGAGGTAACATCCCCAGGGAGGTAACATCCCCAGGGAGGTAGCATTCCCAGGGAGGTAACATTCCCAGGGAGGTAACATCCCCAGGGAGGTAACATCCCCAGGAAGGTAACATCCCCAGGGAGGTAAGAAGTTTTACATAGGTCAGATTTCTTTCTCTCATTATAGTTGCCTTGATGCTAGTGAGGGACTCTTGTTCCAAGGAAGGGAACCTATCCTTCCCTTCCTGGAACACCTTAATTGCCTACCATTCTCCATGAATTAAATGACCCGTACGGGATTTGCGTTTTCCCCTGATGATGATGATAATAATAATACTAATAAGGACCTGAAAAGGAGGATCAGTGAACACAGAGGTTCCTGCCAGAGAGATAACACAAGCAACACCTCTTCTATTCACCACAACACTGAGAACAACCTGATGAACTTCCCAGCGCCAAGTTAGTTAACTAGGTAATGAACAGATGGAACTATGCTTATAATCTGCTCTGATTGCCACGACTAACACCATCACACAGAAATCAGATTCATTCCTAATTACGGGAACACACTGGCCAAACTTATTCTCACCAAAGAAGTGCTCAGGTCGCTTAACTCACCCACCTAATTTTAAACTTCGACATTTGCACTTGGCTGAGTAACATTCCTACAGGTGACACTGGCTCATCTCTACACCTATATGTAAGTCCTTTTTTTTTACCTATCTCTGTGAGAATTGATAAAGTCACTAGAGGACGAAACTTTTGAATAAAATGCCATAAACCTCATTTTGTGTCTTATTTACATAGATTTAGGCTGTAAGTATTATATTTATGTGGAAGCCCTAAACTCATAGTAATCGTTCAGTGCTTGAGGAATGGAAGGTAATCAGGTTTGATCCGGGAAATGGGAGGATAGTTTCCATTTCTTGGTTCACATAAACCTTAGGTCGTGAGGCCTAAGGTTGTGTGTATTGCGTAAAGCCATAGGTTAGGTTAGGTAAGATTCGTCAGGAAACAGTGTGGGGCAAGTGTTTCCTGACGAGGGTCTTAGTCATATGATGACCCGAAGCTGGAGCTTTTGGTCATCTGACCGAGGTCTTCCATATTGATGATGGTATTTTCCGATCTTCCCGTGAAAATTATAATAATAATAATAATATTATTATTATTATTTTTTCAACCCATATCACCCGTTACAGTAAATATAAACTACAGTTCGTGAAGTACCATGAGTTTGATCACTACTTCAATTGTTAGTGTGTCACGAAGTCGCCAGTAGCTGCCAGTGGCAGGGTAATAATAACAGGATACTATATGTAAGTAATGTGGTAGTCATGACATGATGGCGGCTGAACCATACAAGTATGTGTTATTGGCAGCAGTGTTGCCACTCATTCCTTCCTTGTCTTGGTTAAAGAGCAGTGTTGCCACAGCTGCCTTTGTTTTGTACGTTAAGAAGAAATGTTTCCACAGCTGCCTTCTTTGTCATGTACGTTAAAGAGTAGTGTTGCCACAGCTGCCTTCTTTGTCATGTACGTTAAAGAGTAGTGTTGCCACAGCTCCTTCTTTGTCATGTACGTTAAAGAGTAGTGTTGCCACAGCTGCCTTCTTTGTCATGTACGTTAAAGAGTAGTGTTGCCACAGCTGCCTTCTTTGTCATGTACGTTAAAGAGTAGTGTTGCCACAGCTCCTTCTTTTTCATGTACGTTAAAGAGTAGTGTTGCCACAGCTCCTTCTTTGTCATGTACGTTAAAGAGTAGTGTTGCCACAGCTCCTTCTTTGTCATGTACGTTAAAGAACAGTGTTGCCACAGCTGCCTTCTCTGTCTTGTTAGTTAAGAAGTAGTGTTGTCATAGGTACCTTCCTGGTCTCTAGTTTAAGGAGTCTTACTAGATCCACTGATGTATATTATAAAATGAAATAGAGGCTGAGCTTCTAGTAAGGGAGTGTTATCACTAGTTACCCAAGGACCATTATAACAGCCAGTCAGGAAGCATTGTTAGGAAGATCCAGTGTAGCCAGAGTTTTTGTGGTGAAATAAAGTGTGCTGCCAGACGTGTGGATGGATATTAATACACTTATTGTTACCAGATCTACAGAATAATAGAGGTTGCACTATTACCAGATCTTCATTGTTTACCGAGTATGTGAAAGATGGTTTCATTGCTAACTATTATATAGTTATTTATATTTTTATTGACCTACTGTTACCTGGAGGATTCTTTCGAGAGTCAACGCCTCCGCGGCCCGATCCCAGACGAGGCTTCGTGGAGGATCAAGATCTGATTAACCAGGCTGTTACTGCTGTCCGTACGTAGTCCACCATACGAGCCACAGCTCGGTTGGTCCGGCACTGATTTGAGGAATTTGTCCTATTCCCTCTTGAAGACTGGAGGGAGGACCTCTGAAACTCATGGAGTGTCTTATATAATCTACCAAGTCAACAGACGTATTTTTCGTGCAAAATATATCTTAGAATAAGGAATGAGGAAGGAGTAGTATGGAGTAGTTAAGGAATTAAATTAAATAGATTTTAAGATTAAAAACCACACACACATACACACACACACACACACACACACACACACACACACACACAATACTGCGGGGAATTGACAAGGTAGACAGTGACAGGATGTTTCAGAGAGGGAACACAGAAACAAGGGGACACAACTGGAAGCTGAAGACTCAGATGAGTCAAAGGGATGTTAGGAAGCATTTCTTCAGCCACAGAGTAGTCAGGAAGTGGAATAGTCTAGAGAAAGATATAGTGGAGGCAGGAACCATACATAGTTTTAAGACAAGGTATGATAAAGCTCATGGAGCAGGGAGAGCAGAGACCCAGTAGCAGACAGCGAAGAGGCGGGGCCAGGAGCTGAGTCTCGACCCCTGCAACCACAATTAGGTGAATTAGGTGAGTACACACACACACATCATAAACTTCAGGAAGAAGTATTCCTATGCCTTACGACACAGTGTCTACATCCGGTAATTTCATAAATCAGGAGACAAACATAAGGTATAGATCAACAACCACAAAGTGTCAGCAAACAGAAAGAGGTACGTGGCACCTGTGTCACACATGTTGATGAGAGAAAAATGTTGAGAAGTGCAAGTCAAGTTATTGTTACGAGCGCTAATAAGGTATGTCAACACTGACACATCCCATCATGGAACAACAATGCCACACAAATATGACACAATGATAGGATAGCAATAGGGCTGTTTTCAGTAATTGGCATGACACGGATGTCGTGTTAAATTTTAAGAGTATGATTTCATTAATGGCCGTTTGAGATAATGTAAATAATAAAACAGTTCAATATTTTTAATTATTGAATGCCTTTTAAACTAGAAATTTTAATATTCATTTCCCTATTTTTCCCTTATACTCATTAACCTCATTTTATGGTCTATCTCTCCATGATCAAATTTGTCAGAGGCTTTTGAAATTTTCACGTAAATCACATCTTTGGTTTAGTTTTCTCCTAAAACCTCAGTGATTTTTATTATAGTGATGTAGCGCTTTTGACAGGATGTGTGATGTTAGTTCTCGTGGTCTCTAACTTAGATAACACCGTCATTGTTTCCATGGCTGTGTTCACAACATACATTCAGTGGCCACTTTATTAGGTACACCCTTCTAGTACTGGGTAGGATTCCCCTCTGCCCCCATAACAGCCTGAATTCTTCGTGACATGGATTCAACAAGGTGCTGGAAACATTCCTTAGACATTCTGGTCTTTGTTGACATGGTAACATCCCGCAGTTGCTGCAGATTTGTCGGCTGAATATTCATATGGCGAATCTCTTGCTCGACCATATGCCAAAGGTTTACGCCAAAATTCTGACCCCTACCATCTACATGTCGCAGCATAAATAGCGATTCGTCTGACCAGGCGACGTTTTTCTAATCTTCAGCTGTTTAGTTTTGGTGAGCCTGTGCCCACTGTAGCTTCAGTTTCCTGTTCTTAGCTGACAGGAGTGAAACCCTGTGTGGAACCCGGTGTTGTGAGTTCTTTGCAGAAGAGTTCCATAGATGCGACCAGAGAAAGAGAAAGAAGAAATAAGATTACTACTGAAGATGACTATGGACACTCCCCGCCCCGGGGAGCCATCGCAAGATTGAAGAAGATTAATGTCTGAATGTCACCCTCCAGCAGGAGGGACCACAGCAAGACGTCCGCGCAGGACAGAAGAAAGAAGATGAGCGACATCCCCCACCCGGGATGCCATCGCCGGGTCATCAGTTGGAAAAGACCCGGGCCGGGACAGTACCGGCGAATCATTCAAGTTCAAGTTCTTCTGCATATCAATATTGTATCACGTGATTATTTGAGTTACTGTCAGCTTCCTGTCAGCTTGAACTAGTCTGGTCATTCTCTTCTGACTTCTCTCATTATCAAGGCGTTTTCACCCACAGAACTGCCGCTCGCTAAATGTTTCATATTTTTCACATCATTCTTCGTAAACCGGAGATTGGTGTGCATGACAATCCCAGGAGACCAACAGTTTTGTGAGATACTTAAGCGACCCCGTCTGGCACCAACAATCATTCCACAGTTAAAGTCTCTTAGATCACATTTCTTCCCCGTTTTAATGTTCGGTCTGAACAACAACTGAATCTCTTGACCATGTCCCGTAGCTCGATTTCTAGAGCACTCGGGCTCATACATTGAGGTCCGTGGTTCGATCTCCGGTACGGGTGAAAACATTAGGACGTGTTTCCTTAAGACACCTGTTGTCCCTGTTCACGTATCAGTAAAACAGGTACCTGGATGTTAGTAGACTGGGGTGGGTTGCATCCTGGGGATAAAATTGACCTAATTTGCCCGAAATGCTCTGCATAGCCATGGGCTTTCCTCTATTGTAGTATGTCATTGGTGTCAGATATATATATATATATATATATATATATATATATATATATATATATATATATATATTATATATATTATATATATATATATATATATTATATATATATATATATATATATATATATATATATATATATATATATATATATATATATATATATAAATTATACATCTGGGTGTATATAGAGTGCAGTAGGAAGCAGGCAATGTTGAGTGATTGTTGTGGGTAATAATGTCATCCATACGATACTCACCCTCCCTCTCTCCCCACCACCTAATTCACCCCAACACCTGACTCACTTCACTCATGAGCTCGCTAGCTTATTCGTTGACTTCACTGTCTTAAACACTCACTCAGTGGCACTTTCACTACCTTAGTCACTCAGTCACTGTTTCACTTACTGCCTTACTAATTTACTCACCACTCACAGGTTCACTCACTGCCTTGCTAATTTACGTACCACTTTGGTCAATTGTTGACCCCTGCCAGATGACCAAGTATTGGCCCCTGCCAGATGACCAAGTATTGGCCCCTGCCAGATGACCAAGTATTGGCCAATGCCAGTTGACCAAGTATTGACCCCTGCCAGATGACCAAGTATTGACCCCTGCCAGATGACCAAGTATTGACCCCTGCCAGATGACCAAGTATTGACCCCTGCCAGATGACCAAGTATTGACCCCTGCCAGATGACCAGCTGTAACAATGCCGCCCTTGTATTGATGACCCTCTTGTGTGTCTCTCTTTCAGTCACTTGTCTAGCCTGTTAGTCTCTCAGCTGCGTTATCTATATTCATTTCTTCTCCAGTCTGTCGCCTCTTCCTTTTGTGATGAGTTACACTGACGAATCTCCCTGACTTATAATATCTGACTGTTGTTTACGTTCCTTAGATATGTTGATGATTCTCTTTAAGCTGCGTATCGTTGACCCTTCCTAAATTACTCTCATTTCGGAGAAGAAACTCTAGATGACGTTTCGATTCGTCCTGAATCATTATCAAGTCACAAACTATTAAAAAAGAAAAAAAGAGAAATCAGAAGAGAAGTGGATAAAGAGGAAGGGGGAAGTAAGTTTGAAGACTGATCACTCAGTATGAAAACGTTTACGTTTGTTGGATATGTTGAGTCCCTGCATGCCGTTAGCAGCAACAGCCTAGTTGACCAGGCGCTCAGCAGGGAATTCAAGCCCCCAGGCCGGGCTGCAAGGGTAGAGTAATCCTGAAAACCGGTCACAGGTATATCACAGGTATGACCCTGGGTGGTCCATGGCCTGGTAGGCAGCGCTCTCGCTTCACACGCTGAGTGTCCGTGGTTCAATCCCCGGTGAGGGTGGAAACATTTCGTGTGTTTCCTTACACTTGTTGTCTGGTTCACCTAGCAAGCAAGTAGGTGTCTGGGTGTTAGTCGACTAGTGTGGGTCGCATCCTGGGGGGCAAGACTGAGGACCCCAATGGACAAAGACAGACAATCCCTTGATGACGCACTAACTTTCTTGGGTTATCCTGGGTGGCTAACCCTCCGTGGTTAAAAATCCGAACAAAATCTTTTATCTCATCTGTGCAAGGTGTTGGTGCGTGTTGACGCAGGTGTCTGACTCATCTACTCATGATGATGTTCCACTAACATTATGTTTGATGTTTCCTTAATATGATTTTTATGTTCCATTAACATTGTTTTACGATCTCTCTATATTAGGTTTTATGTTTAAATAACATTGTTTTATATTTATAAACGATGTTATGATTGAGAAGTTAGTGTTGATAAAACAAACTTAAGTTTTCCTTGTCTCCTGCTTTCATTCTCTGCTTCTTGTTTTCTTTGATTTGTTGCTCTTTATATTCTTTATTATTTTAACTTCCTTTCCTTTCTTTATTATTTTTATTTTCTTAGATCATCCTTCTTCCGTTATCTTTCTTCTTTTCTGACTGTCTTTTTCTCTTTTCTTCCCCTCTTCACTTTTCTCTCTTTTCCCTTCTTCTTCTCCAATTTTCTTTTACTTAATTTGTTTTCGCACTGTGGTCGTATTCGTCTTAGTGAACACGGTGACAAATGAACACAGCTATATTGAACACGGCTACAGCGAACACAGTCACGGTGAACACCATTACAGTAAACACGGCTACAGTGAATACAACTATATTATACATGACTGCAGCGAACACGGGTAGTGCGAACACCGGGAACAACGAACACAGTTACAATGAACACGACTACGAAGAACACGGATACACAGGGGCTAAACGTGTCCCTACACATTACCTTCCCTAATGTCCTGTCCTCTCAATCCCTCTCCCCATCCCCCTCCACTCAGCATATTGAACGAGTTTGTTTACTCTTACTGGTGAACAGCTGTGCAAGATGACGGGAAACTCTATAAATAACTAGAGTTTAAATGAGGTCACAGAGCAGCGAGTCTGGATGCTGCCTTGAGAGGCCGCCATTACTCTGCTTTATGTTGTCTTCTTGTCCTTGCAGCCGTCCTTGTAATTTTACACGCACTTGAGCACCACCAGTTGTAGTTGAACCCTGGTGATGGTTCATGTACTTGAATCACTACTCCTTCTTGTGATGGTTCAAGTACTCAATTGAATCGCATGATAGTGACTTTCTTTGTACCAACTAAATTATGAAATGTAAACACACATTGTAACCTTTGCAAAGAAATAAACTTCTGTTTTTCTTTTTTTTTTGCTAGTCGTTCTTGTGATGGTCCATGTACTTAAATCGCTAGTCGTTCTAGTGATGGTCCATGTACTTGAATCGTTAGTCGTTCTTGTGATGGTCCATATACTTGAATCGCTAGTCGTTCTTGTGATGGTCCATGTACTTGAATCGCTAGTCGTTCTTGTGATGGTCCATGTATTTGAATCGCTAGTCGTTCTAGTGATGGTCCATGTGGCCTGGTGGCAAAAGCTCTCGCTTCACACGGTGAGGGTCCGAGTTTGATTCCCGGCGAAGGGGTGGAAACATCGGACGTGTTTCCTTACACCGGTTGTCTATGTTCACCCATCAGTAAAATGGGTATCTGGGTGTTAGTCGACTGGTGTGGGTCGCATCCTGGGACAAAACTGACCTAATTTGCCCAAAATGCTCTGCATAACAAGCGGCTTTCTATATAGTAGTATGTCATTGATGTCAGCTAGGCCTGTATGCCTTGTACATGTACTTGTAGTAAATAAATATATTATTATTATATTATTAATCACTAGTCGTTCTTGTGATTGTCCATGTACTTGAATCACTAGTCGTTCTTGCGATGGTTCATGTATTTGAATTACTAGTCGTTTTTGTGGTTTAAATGGACTACAGGTGATATGGAGAACCATCATAGAAAACTGGCGAGGCTACACAGGATCGAAGGGGTAACTGAACTGCTGAGATGGTCGTAACTATCCCGAGACAGGAATACCTGAGTATACCTGGAGGAGGTTTCAGGGGTCATCGCCCCCGCGGCCCGCTCCGTGACCAGGAAAGTGAATCATACTTTTTTAAAAAAAATTTCCCTTTAGATATACTCGTACACTGGTGATGAAACACAAGTGAAATACTCACCAAAATGGGGTGGCCCCGTGGCCTGGCTGGCAAAGCTCTCGCTTCACACGCGGAGGGCCCGGGTTCGATTCCCGGCGGGGTGGAAACATTTCGACGCGTTTTCTTACAAATGTTGTCCTGTTCACCTAGCAGCAAATAGGTACTTGGGTGTTAGTCGACTGCTGTGGGTCGCAGCCTGGAGGACAAGATTGAGGACCCCAATGGAAATAAGACAGACAGTCCTCGATGACACACTGCCTTGGGTTATCCTGGGTGGCTAACCCTCCGGGGTTAAAAATCCGAACGAAATCTTATCTTATTATAATAACCTAAAACTTGTGTAATTGTACTCATGGGTAACTGTACCTCAGTAAACTTACTGAACACGATCACCCTCAACCTGGAGGAATTCCTTGGGTTATTTAATCCATGAAGGTTAGACCAACGGCAACAGATCATAGCAACGTTGTATGGTTTATTTATAATAATAATAACAATATCTTTATTTACTACAAGATATACAGGCCTAGCTGACATACTACTATATAGGAAGCCGCTTGTTATGCAGGGCATTTCTGGCAAATTAGGTCAGTTTTGTCCCAGGATGCGACCCTCACCAGTCGACTAACACCCAGGTATCCATTTTATACTGATGGGTGAACATAGATAACATGTGTAAGGAAACACGTCCAATGTTTCCACCCCTTCGCCGGGAATCGAACCCAGACCCTCACCGTGTGAAGCGAGAGCTTTTGCCACCAGGCCACGGGTACTTTGGATTCCCTTTACCGTTGCAGAATTCGACTTATTTACTGCTAGGCAAAGATGGGCATCAGGTGCAGCGACACTTACCCTTAAGCAGACGGTGCAAAATACTCCAAATTAAGAGCAAGAGTCCATTGAGTGAACATTTAAGTGTAGAAGGGCCAAGACTTTTCAGTAGTCTTTCTTCATACATAAGGGAAATAATTATCAACAGACCGCTAGCTGTTTTCAAAAGAGAAATTGTTAATTTCCTTTAGTCATTTCCTGACCAGCCTGCTGTTTGCAGCTAGCAACATTAGCCTGGTTGATCAGGGTATCAACAAGGAGGTCTGGTCTGGTATCGGGCCGGGGCGATGACCCTCAGAATCGTCTTCAGGTCTGTTACTTTCCGTTTCGGTTGTGAGGGGAATGCTAACATTCCACCATCCTTCAATTGAGGTAGCTTGAGGCTAGTAAAGGGCTCTTGATCCAGGGAATTTAACCGAATCTCCATTTTCTTGGATCAGACCAGATTGCCTCCCATTCCCCATTCTAGCAAGAGATACGGAAGGAAGTGCAAGAAAAAAACAGTAAAAGGCAGGGGTGCGGTGGGCACAGTAAGGGAACACTGTATCAACATCTTAACAGAAGATATCAGAAACACTGTTGCGACAAGTGTAGACGTCTTCAAGAGAAAAGTGAACAAGTATCTTCACCAGGTGCCAGATCAACCAGGCTGTGATGGATATGTGGGGCAGCGGGCCTCCAGCAGCAGCAGCAGCAGCAGCCTGATTGACCAGGCTAGCACCAGACGAGCCTGGCCCATGGGGCAGCGGGGGTAGAAAGACTCTCGAAACCCATCAAAGGTATATCAAAGGTAAAGGTATCCCCCTACATATTTAGAGCTTCTCCATAATCAGTCATTGACCTAGAAAACACTTTTTACACACGAGTCAAACATTAGTCAGCATTAGAGTTACCATAAAGAAACTGCCAGTCTGACCAGTCACTCAGCTCCGCCCTGAGTCTAGAAGTTGTATACAGTATTTACTGAGAAATGTTGACAAGTAAGACACATATGCAACAGTTAGGTATCTTTATTCCGAAACGTTTCGCCTACACAGTAGGCTTCTTCAGTCGAATACAGAAGAATTAACAGAAGCAGTAGAGATGTGAAGACGATGTAATCAGTCCATCACCATGAAGACGTAGTTTAGAGGTGGTCAGTCCTTTAGCCTTGAAAAAGAGTTTTATCCAAAATCTGGAACAGTGTTCTGTACTCGACTGAAGAAGCCTACTGTGTAGGCGAAACGTTTCGGAATAAAGATACCTAACTGTTGGATATGTGTCTTACTTATCAACCTGTCGGTATTGTATACCATTTTCATATACACAGAGGAATGTAAACTGTTGTTGGTATGGGGCAAACATTGTGCTCTGAAGAAAGAACTGATGTTGGGATAACATATGATACGCCCTAGACTACAGAGATAACATTACTTAATAAAGAAGATAGTCAGGTCATGGGTACAACTACAGGCTCGTCACTTCATGAACAAAATAGACGTTAAATCCTGGGGAAGACTACACATTCGCTCCCACACAACATTAAAGGTTTTATGGGGTACAAATATGTCAACTTGCTAATTTTATATAAAAAAGAGAGATGTAAAAGTGAAGTTAAAACTGCTTTACAGCAACTTCTCGACGGCTGTGACACACTGACGTAGGCGGTGGGGCCGGACCCCTGGGGTCGTCTTCAGGTAACCTTCAGGTAGCCCAGGTAATGAGATGTAATCCCTTCAAGGGGGCGTCTTGATGCCAGTAAAGAGCTCTTGATTCGCGTAATTGAAGCTACTCTTCCTTTCCCTTTCCCCGGGTGAATGACCCCTACGAGATTAGCACTTCCCTGTGATCATAATGATAACGAGGTGTAGCAAAGTTTTAGAATGGGGGAATATATTAAAAAAAAAAGTGGACAGATCTTTCAAACAACTGGCTATAAATCAAGCAAATCTGAGTCTGATAAATTCATTTCTTCAAACAAATACAGACGAAAACACAAAGCGCATCTTGTCAATTTTTGCTGAACACAAAGCGCCGCTTCTTGTCAGCTTTTGCTGACGATCCAAATTCAACATGAAATCTGAAATGGTGATAAACTGTAAAGTTACAACTATCGACAATGCTCCAGGAGATACTTTCTAATGTCTGAGCGGACCGACAATATGTTCAGTCAGGCTGTTGCTGCTAGCTGCCAGCAAACTCACAGGAACTGTCAGCAGATAGTGCTCCAATTTTCTCTTGAAAACATCTACATTACTTCCGGTAATATTGCTTGCATCTGTTGGTAACAGGCTGGAGAATCTTGGGTCTCAGTGTTGACAATACTCTTTAAGTGCCCATGAATCCCTAGCTTTTCACAGTGTTATCTTACTCTGTCTTCCATATCTCTCACCCCAGTAAGTTGATGTTATAGCGTTCACATTAGGGTCCTGACCCTCATTTAGTTTTGTCAGATATATGTCGGCTACTAAAATTTGCATGAGTGACATACATTAAGGAAACTGCACATCTTCAAGCGGATATAAAGCAAGTCTCCAGTGAGCCGCAGAAACCAGTGTGATGTTCAGTGAGGATAAATTTCAATTACTCCGTCATGGAAAACTTGAGGAAATAAAAGCTAGAACGGAGTAAAAAAAATAACTAGTCACTCAGTGGAGCGAAAAACTAAAGTGAAGGACTTAGGAGTGATAATGTCAGACAATTTCATTTTCAAGGATGACAATAGTGGCATTATTGCAACTGCGAGAACCTTCACATCAAGGGATGTCAAGCCAGTACGGTACCTCTTTTAAGTCACTTGATCTCTCTAGGTGGGAATACTGCTGTACACCAGCAGCCTCAGTATCAAGACGGGCGAAATTGCGGATGTACAGAATGTACGGAGAACCTTCACTGCACGTATAGATTCACTCAAGTACCTTAATTACTGGGAACGTTTGAAGCCTTGTACTCCCTGAAACGCAGGCGAAAAAACTATATCATAATTTACACCTGGAAAATCCTAGAGGAACTGGTCTCAAATCTGCACACAGTAACCACTCTCTACGAAAGCAAAAAGACTTGGCAGACGGTGAAAAGCAGGGGTGCCATGAGTACGCTGAGTGACACCACTGTAAGGGGTCCAAGGCTATTCAGCAGCCTCCTAGCTGTCTTCAAGAGGGAACTGGACAGATTCCTAAAGTCAGTACGCTGGACTGCGTGCGGCCAGCAGTAACAGCCTGCTAGATCAAGCCCTTATTACCCACGAGGCCTGGTCATTGGCCGGGTCGCGGGGGCGTTGACCCCCGGAACACCTTCCAAGCAGTAGCAGTCGTCCTTGGTCTAGTAGTACTCGTCCTTGGTCTAGTAGTACTGGTCCTTGGTCTAGTAGTACTCGTCCTTGGTCTAGTTGTACTGGTCCTTGGTCTAGTAGTACTCGTCCTTGGTCTAGTTGTACTGGTCCTTGGTCTAGTAGTACTCGTCCTTGGTCTAGTTGTACTGGTCCTTGGTCTAGTAGTACTCGTCCTTGGTCTAGTAGTACTCGTCCTTAGTCTAGTAGTACTGGTCCTTGGTCTAGTGGTCTGTCTTGCACTGTCATGCTGCTGGTTCAGTTTCCGGGTTGGGCGAGACGTGTTGGAAACTACACCTGTTGACCTTGTTCACCTAGCAGCACATAAGTACCTGATACCTGCTTCCCTTGTTCATCTAGCAGCACATAAGTACCTGATACCTGCTTCCCTTGTTCACCTAGCAGCACCTAAGTACCTGATACCTGCTTCCCTTGTTCACCTAGCAGCACCTAAGTACCTGATACCTGCTTCCCTTGTTCACCTAGCAGCATATAAGTACCTGATAACTGTTGACCTTGTTCGCCTAGCAGTAGATATGTACCTGATACCTGTTGTCCTTGTTCATATAGCAGCACATATGTAACTGGTACGTTTTGACCTAGTAGTACATAGGTACCTGACACCTGTTGCCCCTGTTCACGTAGCAGTACATACGTACCAGTGAGTTAGTGAAGTGTTGTAGGCGGCATCCTTTAAAAGAAACAGGACCCTGATTGAAGTGGGGTTAATAACCTCTGGGGGTTAATAACCTCTGGAGTTAATAACCTCTGGAGTTAATAACCTCTAGGGTTATTAACCTCTGGGGGTTAATAACCTCATGGGTTAATGACCTCTGGGGTTAATAATCTTTGGGGTTAATAACCTTTGGGGTTAATAACTTCTGGAGGTTAATAACCTTTGGGGCTAACGAAATCGTAATGACACGATTGTAAACAAACCATACCATGGGTGGGGATTGAACTCGTGGCGACTGAGTCGTAAAACTTCAGGCCAGCGACCCTCTATCCACGAGTTCAGTCCTCACCCGTGGTATGTTTTTTTTTTTTAACCTCTGGGGTTAATAGCCTCTGGGGACAATAACCTCTGGGGTTAATAACATCTTGGGTTAACCTTTGTGGGTTAATAACCTCTGGGGGTTAATAACCTCTGGGGTTAATAGCCTCTGGGGTTAATAACTTGTGGGGTTAATAACCCCAAGACTGTCTCCTTCAACAGTTAGTGCTTGCATCAATGGCTGTAGTACTGTTAGAGCGGAAGCACGAACACACTGCATAAACACACTGATAATGGCGGGTGAAAGACGGTAGCTGTGGTGGTGGGTGGCGGAACTGACATCACAACCACCTGCCAGATGGTACTGTAGGCCCTGCTTCCTGCCACCTGGTGCCGCTGCTGTGGCTGCTCCTGCCTCATGCCGTCGCCCCAGTTGTTACGACGGCTGCTACTGCTGTTGTAGCTCTTACCGCTGCTGTTGCGCTCCCGACGTTAGTGACGGAAGAGCTGGGTGCAGTCAGGATGGGGGTAGATAAGTCTTTATGTTATGGAGGTCAAGTATGTATTCATATGAGTTCCTTGGCTGCACTACACGCTTTGCACCAGCTGTGACTGCACTACACGCTTTGCACCAGCTGTGACTGCACTACACGCTTTGCACCAGCTGTGACTCTCTCCTCTACCTAGCCACAACCTTCCCACTATACCACATATATTCACATTCACTTTCCTTTCATTCAGGATTCTTAACATTTTCGTCAACTGCTCACCAACAAGTGTGTGTGTGTACTCACCTAATTGTGGTTGCAGGGGTCGATACTCAGCTCCTGGCCCCGCCTCTTCGCTGTCCGCTACTGGGTCTCTGCTCTCCCTGCTCCATGAGCTTTATCATACCTTGTCTTAAAACTATGTATGGTTCCTGCCTCCACTATATCTTTCTCTAGACTATTCCACTTCCTGACTACTCTGTGGCTGAAGAAATGCTTCCTAACATCCCTTTGACTCATCTGAGTCTTCAGCTTCCAGTTGTGTCCCCTTGTTTCTGTGTTCCCTCTCTGGAACATCCTGTCACTGTCTACCTTGTCGATTCCCCGCAGTATTTTGTATGTCGTTATCATGTCTCCTCTGACCCTTCTCTCCTCCAGTGTTGTTAGTCCTATTTCCCTCAACCTTTCTTCATAAGACAGACCCCTGAGTTGTGGAACTAGCCTTGTCGCAAACCTTTGTACTTTCTCTAGTTTCTTTACATGCTTGACCATGTGTGGGTTCCAGACTGGTGTGTGTGTGTGTGTGCGCTGAATAAGCCAACCCGGCGAGTTAGGCCAAAAAAGTGTGTTTCCTGCCGAATAAGCTGAGTGAAAATTTGCTTTTGCCATAATTCTGGAAAAATCAATCTGAACATAACGAAAAAAAATATATCATGGATTATAAGAAGTATTACATAAATTTAGACTGATCTTTGATATATATATATGTATAGCAGAATTTAGTTAAAAAAAAATAGGTTAGGTTAGGTGAGGTTTCTAGGTTATTTTTGGTCGAAAAATATTTTTTTTTACATGATTATCGATAAAAAAAATATATCTCTGAAAAAAAATTGGAGAAAAGTCCAAATTTTAAGAGTTTGACGTATTCAGCAAGTTCTTTTTATTAGGCACGACAGTATATGCATATAATACATACATACATTTACTCCTATGACTTTGCCGACTCTTTCATAGTTTATTAGAATTTTTAAAATTAAGTGCAAACAGTTATTATTCCAACTTAAGAGTTAGGAGCCATCTGATTGATTACTTAAGGATGGTAATGAGTTTCCCTGTTGGTTAAAGGCAATCTAAACAATTTCATTTATCCATATTGGCCTCCTTATCCTTCAAGGTGTGGGCCCCTAACGGCCCCTGAGAAAGCTAGAGAGCAAACAGAGTCAAGGAACCAGTGTTATTATTACGTCATATCTCACAGCCTCTTCTGGTGGGATGAGAAAGATATAAGTTAACCGTCACCACCAGGTATTTACTTGATCTTCATTGGTTTCACCTTGTAGAGTTTGAGATACATTGTTCTCAGATCTTATAACTATTGGTCACCCTCTTGTTAAGATGATTATTGATATGAGCGCCAGTTATCTTGATGATAATATTAAGATTTTCTGCATGTAAGTTAAAGTTTGGAACCAATCCAATAGCTTGAGTTACCAAAATCTTTATTGTAGTCACAGTCACGTACATGATAGAACACACCGCTCCTTGTATTGTTCGTTCTAACATTCATTTTGTGCTCAAACACACACTGGTTCAAACATACATCTTCATCAGACTCTAACCCCAACAAACATAACTCAGTAAAAACACACACACATGAAGATTGAAAATTGGGGAAGGGCAAAGAAGACCGCAAACGGAGTACAGTCTAGGGGGACAGAGACTACAAACCTCACTCAAGGAAAAAGATCTTGGGGTGAGTATAACACCAGGCACATCTCCTGAGGCGCACATCAACCAAATAACTGCTGCAGCATATGGGCGCCTAGCAAACCTAAGAACAGCATTCCGACATCTTAATAAGGAATCGTTCAGGATCCTGTACACTGTGTACGTTAGGCCCATACTGGAGTATGCAGCACCAGTTTGGAACCCACACCTAGCCAAGCATGTAAAGAAACTAGAGAGAGTGCAAAGGTTTGCAACAAGACTAGTCCCGGAGCTAAGGGGTATGTTCTAAGAGGAGAGGTTAAGAGAAATCGACCTGACGACACTGGACAGGAGAGATAGGAACAACATGATAACGACATATAAAATACTGAGAGGAATTGACAAGGTTGACAGAGACAGAATGTTCCAGAGATGGGACACAACAACAAGGGGACACAGTTGGAAGTTGAAGACTCAGATGAATCACAGGGATGTTAGGAAGTATTTCTTCAGTCACAGAGTGGTCGGGAAGTGGAATAGTTTGGGAAGTGATGTAATGGAGGCAGGATCCATTCATAGCTTTAAGAAGAGGTATGATAAAGCTCATGGCGCAGGGAGAGTGACCCAGTAGCGGCCAGTGAAGAGGCGGGGGCCAGGAGCTATGACTCGACCCCTGCAACCACAACTAGGTGAGTACACACACATAACAAAAAAGGCACAATACCGTGACTGGAACAATACACACACAACCCGCACATATAAAAGAGAGGAGCTTACGACGACGTTTCGGCCCGACTTGGACCATTTACAAAGTCACACTAACACACAGAGACAGAGGAAGGGTATATATAGGCAGGCAGACAGGGAAGGGTACAAGAGAGTGGGGTAATGATGGAGTAGTGGAAGTGGTAGTAGTAGTAATGGTAGTAGAGGAGACAGTCATATGGGAAGGAGCACTGCAATGAGGCTAGCGGCCCGCAAGGGTGGTACGAGAGGGAAGAAAAGCGAATAAAATGAAGGAAAATACAAGGCAAAAGAAAAGAAAGAAAGGAAAACCCATAGGAGAAAAAAAAAAAAAAAAAGGAGAAGGGGGAAGAGAAGATAGGGAAGGAATCAGGTTAAGTCACGGGTGTTCTGAAGTTTAGAGCATTTAACAATGTAATGAGAGAGGAAAGCATCAACAGAGACAAAGCCAGGGCTAAGATTCATACAGGGAAAGTTGTGTATAAGGGAGGATTCAACCAGGCGGCGACTATGAAAGTTGGACGTGGGGTAGACAGTTTTAGCAGAAGACCAATCAATGGGATGACTGTGATCTCTGACATGACAGAAAAGAGCATTATTAGTGTCGGCAAGCCTAACACTATTTTTGTGCTCCTTGAGTCTGTCAGAAAGAGATCGGCCAGTTTCTCCGAAGTACTGAAGAGGACAGGAGGAGCAAGAAATAGAGTAGACACCAGGAGAATCTGTGGAGGGAGGGGAGGTATGAACTAGATTAGTGCGAAGAGTGTTAGTCTGACGAAAGGTAAGTTTGATGTCTAAGGAACGGAGAGAGTTGCTGAGATTAGAGAGACCAGAGATGTAGGGAAGGCAGAGGACTGGAGAGTTTACAGGAGTAGAGGGTATATGAGAGAAGAAAGTCCGTTTAGCACGAGAGAAAGCAGAGTCTATGAAATGGGAAGTCGGGCCGAAACGTCGTCGTAAGCTCCTCTCTTTTATATGTGCGGGTTGTGTGTGTATACACACACATACATACACGAACGCATATACAACAGGCCTAGTGTTTAATCGACATGTGCCTATGACAAAATGGTAAACACACACACACACACACACACACACACACACACAACCTTCACGAAATAAGCCACAAAGCCCCACACCTGTGTCCTTTCTACCCATCACCTTTAAACCTGCTCACCCATCCTTTTACTCTTTCCTACCACAGATTCCTCTGACCTGCCCATCCACCTACCTGCCCACACTCCTGCCCACCCACCCACTTGTCTATCCACTCACATAACGTACTACGTACATCTTCAGCTCTTGTTCCCTCCTACCCCATAAGAGTATATCTGCTCTCTTGCTTTTCCGTAAGAGTACACCTACTCTCTATCCTCTCCTTAAGAGTACACCTGCTCTCCTGTCCTGCCCCTCCTGAGTCCTACCACAACGAGGCTACTCCTCTGTTAAGAATCATAATATAGAGGCAGGTGGCGTGTAGTATGATAGGCTGGGAAGGGTAACCCAAGTCCCAAGTCTGTTTTTTTACTTCACTGAGTCACCATTGAATATCTTGTCTCCCCTAGGCCTTAAGCTCGAGTCTTTCTCTTCACCTGAAATTAATGGAGGGGGAGAGGAAAAGACGGAGAGAAGGGAAGGGAAGGCAGGAATGTCAGGATGTAGAAGAAAGCGAGAGGTAAGAAGATGGGAATGAAGATAGATGGTTGTGGCGTGAATTGATGCAGTGTAAGTGTATGTTGCAGGGAAGAAGCACACAAATGGCTGTGTGGTGGGTGGGTAGTTGAGGTGAATTGATGTTGACAGTTTATTCAAGAAAAAAAAAAAAACACCTGAGATGGGTCATTGTCCTACGGTGACCCGTTTAGAGGTGAGGGCCAATGGCTTGTCGAGACGGTGTGC
Source organism: Cherax destructor (assembly GCA_009830355.1). Taxonomy (NCBI): domain Eukaryota; kingdom Metazoa; phylum Arthropoda; class Malacostraca; order Decapoda; family Parastacidae; genus Cherax; species Cherax destructor. The sequence continues at coordinate 42,040 of WNWK01006899.1, read as the reverse complement.
CAAACAACACATCTATAACTGCCTAATCAGTTGGATTGTGATGGCTGTGTGTGCCTGCAGGCTACTAGCAACAACAACCTGGATGACCAGCTGGTCAACAGAAGCGCATGGCTCAGTCTGGGCTGCGAAGGTAGATGAACCCTCTAAAGCAGTTACGGGTATAACTTGTATTGTAATGTACGGTAATCTTTGGTCACAGTAAGTCACAGCAGCAGTGATGGCCGGCTTACCGGTGCTGGACTCAGTGGGCTGAGTGTCTATCTACCTGGAGTCTACCTGGAGGGCATTCCGGGCATCAACGCCCCCGCGGCCCGGTTCATGACCAGGCTTCCTGGTGGATCAGGGCCTGATCAACGATGCTGTTACTGCTGGCCGCACGTAGTCCAACGTACGAACCACAGCCCGGCTGATCTGGCACTGACTTTAGGTATCTGTTTAGCTCCCTCTTGAAGACAACCAGGGGTATATTGGTAATTCCCCTTATGGCTGGTGGGAGGCTGTTGAACAGTCTTGGGCCCCGGACACTTATTGTGTTTTCTCTTAGTGTACCAGTGGCGGCCCTAGTTTTCACTGGGGTATGTTACATCGCCTGCCAAGTCTTTTGCTTTCGTATGGAGTGATTTCTGTGCGCAGGTTAGGGACCAGTCCCTCAAAAGTTTTACCAGGTGTAGATTATGATTTTATCTCTCTGCGCTGCGCTCCCCAGTGAGTACAAGTCCAAGTGCTTCCAGGCGTTCCCAGAGTTAAGGTGTTTGATGGACCCTCACATGCCTTTAAAGCTCTATGTACTTTTCTAGATTCTGCAATTTCACCTGCCTTTGAAGGGATGTTAATGAACAGCAGTATTCCAGCCTAAGAGAGAACAGGTGATTTAAAGGATCATATTGCTTCATCTCTTGTCTTGAATGTTCTCATTATCTATCTTATCAGTTTCCTCGCAGATGATAGTGGCATTGTTGTGGTCCTTGAAGGTGAGGTCTTCCGACATTACCACTCCCAGGTCCTTCAAAATGCTTTTCCGCTCTATGTGTGATTAGAGTTTGTAGTATACTCAGTCCTAGTATAGTTCCTCCAGTTTTCCATAACTGAGTAGTTGGAATTTGTCTTCATTGAACATATTGTTCTCCGTTGCCCATTGGAAAACTTGGTTTATATCTTCTTGGAGATTTGCTGTGTCCTCAATGGATGACACTCTCATGCAGATTCTAGTATCGTCTGCAAAGGATGATACAGTGCTGTGGTTTACATCTCTGTATATGTCTGATATGAGAATGAGGAACAGGATAGGGGCGAGTACTGTGCCTTGCGGAACAGAGCTCTTCACTATGGCACCATCCGATTTAACTCTGTTTACCACTACTCTTTGTGTTCGATTGGTTAAAAAGTTAAAGATCTGCCTACTTTTCCAGTTATCCCTTTAGCACGCATTTTGTGTGATATTACACCATGATCGCACTTGTCAAAGGCTTTTGCAAAATCTGTGTATACTACATCTGCATTCTGTTTGTTTTCCAGTGCATCTAATACCATATCATAGTGTGTACTGGGTTGATGGTTGCTTAACTGGGTTGATGGTTGCTTAACTGGGTTGAAAGCCCATCGAATAAATGAGGGTCGCCATGGCTGTATATAACCTGTTTATAAGTAGTCAAGTAAAATTTAATTCCTGAAATACGGATTGCATTTATGTGCTCTTAGTCTATATACAGCAGACATATACCTCTCTCTCTCTCTCTCTCTCTCTCTCTCTCTCTCTCTCTCTCTCTCTCTCTCTCTCTCTCTCTTCTCTATATATATATATATATATATATATATATATATATATATATATATATATGATGGTAGGATTGCTGGTGTCTTTTTTCTGTCTCATAAACATGCAAGATTTCAGGTATGTCTTGTTACTTCTACTTACACTTAGGTCACACTGCACATTCATGTACAAGTATATATATACACACCCTCTGGGTTTTCTTCTATTTTCTTACTAGTTCTTGTTCTTATTTCCTCTTATCTCCATGGGGAAGTGGAACAGAATTCTTCCTCCGTAAGCCATGCGTGTCGTAAGAGTCGACTAACATGTCGGGAGCAAGGGGCTAGTAACCCCTTCTCTTGTATACATTACTTAAGTTAAAAAGAGAAACTTTTGTTTTTCTCTTTCGGCCACCCCGCCTTGGTGAAAAACGGCCGATTAGATATATATATATATATATATATATATATATATATATATATATATATATATATATATATATATATATATATATATATCTGCTCGAATCAAGCAAAGACTCTTCCTTTCTGGTAACGTGTTGATTGCAACACGAAAAGCCTAGAGCTGTAATTCAATTCCCCCCGTGGTTGTTATATATATATATATATATATATATACGTATATATCAAAACTACCAGGAGCATCAGTCATTGCCCCCACAAATAGCGTCTTGCTTGGAGCACCTCTCGGAAGCGATGCCATTGACACAATTCTCAGGAAGAAACTGGAAGAGTTGAGGAGAATGGAACAACGAATAGGCAGTCTTGACACCCACGATGCCAAAGTGCTTGAGTCTGCCCAGGTTGACATATTTCCTAAGATGTGCACCTTCATATGATAACCCTTTACTGTATGAATATGACAGCATCCTGAGGCAGATCTTTACTAAAGTACTTAACCTTACTCTAGAAGATGGACAGTGGGACCAAGCTACACTTCCAGTCAGACTAGGAGGCATTGGTGTCCGCAAGTCATCACAGATTGCTCTACCTTCTTTTCTGTCCTCATGCTTTGCATCCAGAGGGCTTGTAGCAGCGATTCTCCCTGAACATCTTAGGGACAAGATTGGAGTCCAGGACCAAAAGTTCATTGACGGAGCCAGGATCTGGGTTAATCTAACGGGCTCTGAAACCAGACCTGATCCCCCAAACAACTACAAACAGTCGCACTGGGATGGCCCAATAGTGGAGAATATAGCCTCAACAGTGCTTCAGAGTGTGTCAGGGAAGGATAGAGCCCGCCTCCTGGCAGTGAGAGCTCATCATGCAGGGGACTTTCTGTTGGCTATTCCCAACTCCAGCCTTGGCACACGCCTCGACCCAGACCCACAGACCATTCGAATTGGTGTTGCCTTTCGACTTGCCACTCCTATTATCTCCGAACACAGGTGTATTTGTGGCAGTGAAGCAGCAGACCGATTCGGGTACCATGGTCTTGTGTGCCGTAAATCCGAGGGAAAGATTGCAAGACATGAGGAGGTTAATGATATTATCAAGAGGAGCCTCACAACAGCCGGATGCCCAGCAGTAAGGGAGCCACCTCAGTTATGCAGATCTGATGGCAGCCAAAAACGTCCAGATGGTATCACCCTTCAAGCCTGGACAGACGGCAAGCAGGTGGTGTGGGACTACACATGTACATCTACCTTGGCTGATACCTATCTCCAATACACCAGGGAGGAAGGAGGGGCAGCTGCCAGCTTCAGAAAGTCCCAAAAGTCTAGAAAATACGGAGAACTTGCCCATCATTATATGTTTGCTCCCATAGGCTCGGAGACCCTTGGCTCATGGGGAAAGAGTGCATCTACGTTCCTTAAGAAGCTAGGCAAAAGACTCATCAGGTTAACTAGGGATCCCAGGGCAGCTAGTTTTCTATTCCGGCGACTTAGCACTGCTGTTTAGAGGGGTAATGCATTCTATATTTTGGGCACTCGCCCCAGCTCTGGGGAGCTGGATGAGAGTTTCGCATTATAATAAGTGACAAACCCGTAACAATATGTACTAACCATGTATCTCTCACACCTTATATACTGTATATGCCATCTTTATATCAACAATGTATCTCATATATTTTGTACCATATTATGTAATAAAATATATCTATTGGTAAAAAGGAATAAAAAGATGGGGTGGTAAGGGAAGTGGAATATTCAAATGGCTTCAGGAAGAAATAAAAATATTCTTCCTTGAAGCCTTTTTATCCACTTTTCCGAGGCTATGGGTCCCACAATTTACACCAGAGGTGGACCCCATCCTGATTATATATATATATATATATATATATATATATATATATATATATATATATATATATATATATATATATATATATATATATATATATATGCTGTGGCTGTGGGTTCTCGTGGCAGTTATAAAGGACGTGAGGTGGCATAACACTATCTTAGCAGGTGGACAGGCAGGATACGGCGAGGGACCAGGATACTGACATGTTCCTCCGTCAGTGTAACGACATATGTAATACAATTCCTTAATTGTTTCTTCACACACACTGACGTCCTTGTGGGATCTATTAGTACTGTCAGGTGTAACAGTTGGTGCGCACTTTATTAATGATTAAATTTTTTAATGATTGATTTTTGGGGCATTAATACTGGATGTATTGTTTTCTTAGACGAAGAAGTATTGTGACGCCTTCATCGTCATCTCATGGTCTCCAAGCGAGTCTTAATAACTGTCGCTTACAGTCGCTAGAAACAACAACCTGGTTGACCAGGTAATCAGTATTAAAACTTTGCCTCAGGCTAGGCTTCAAAGGTAGGAGAACCCTGGAAGCTGTCACAAGTCTGGGATGAAAGGCATATTGAAAGGGGGTATAAATAAGGCACTAACGCTCTCAAACGAAGACAGTACTCGAAACAAGGGAGGCAAAATTAGCCGTCTTAGAAAATACGTATTTTTGTGGCAATTAAATGTAGGTGAGTGGAAGACACCACTGACCATCTCACCAGGTAACATACTTGTGACCAGTTTCGAGAGTTCTTCCCATGCTGCCTGACATAAGGTCAGACTTTCTTGTTGACTGCCCTGTCATTCAGGCTGTTGCTGCCCGCTTTCCACGGGCCTATATCATCATCACATGGTTCATCTGGCACATTCTACTGAAATTGGCCTAGTTTCATTCATGGGCCGGTACATGAATGACAGCGGTTGGGGTCAGGTATAAATAAGACTTGCCTCGCCTGGGCCGGCAGGCATACTGCAATGATCCTTCTGTTCCTGCACTCTTTTATGAAGCACCAAATGGCTTGGTATAATAGGTTTAGATTAAAAGAGCTTAAATATTTTTTCAATGAGTCTAGAGGTGAGTGTCAAACGAAAGGTAGAGGAGAATACAATGAAATGGCGAAGATAAAGGGTGTGAGGAGACAGGGGAAGTAAATAGACAAGGGTAATAGAAAGGCAACACAAGAGAAAGGGAGTGGGGAGATTACGGATAAAGGAAGACTAGGGGATGAGGGTAGATGATGTATGAGGGAGGGATGATGTTAAACATTAACATGTACAGTAGGTTCCACAACAGTCTCCACGTTGATGCCACCATGAAGCAACTGCTTTACAGTGCTCTCTCTCACTACCACTACCTCTCTACATTCCTTACCACCACTTCCTTTTCACTTTATTCCTCCAACCCCCATCCTCCCTCCTTTCCTCTCCTGTCCCATGCCCTTCCTCTTCTCTCTCTTTTTACACACAGGGTTTTACAAGGTTAGGTTAAGTGTTCCTACTTTGATTTACAAGCTAAAAGCTGTTACCTACATCAGCTCATTTTAAAGCCTTTTTATTGTTAAGAGACATACAATTAGGGAACAGGGTGAAGTTGGGGCGATCTGTGGGGCAGTGATTTCATTTGATCATCGGACCTTATTTCATCGATGTCGTTATGTTGTACGAACATGTTTCAGACTCGAGTCATTCTTCGAGTGAATGATCTCTGATAATGTGATGTGCTTGACAGAGTGCAGCTGCTGTTTGCTGCCCGTCTTGTTGTGTAGAAGCTGCTTTCTCGTTGAATGAGGACAACCTGACTGACCAGGGCATCAACCAGGAGAGCTTGGTCTAAGACTGGGCAGCAGGGACAATGAAGTTACTATCTGTAGATAGTCTACAGATAGTAACTTCCTTGCTGACTTTGGTATTACCTGCAAAACAAAACATAAGAATAGAGGAACACTGAAGAAGGCCTACTGGCCTATACAAGGCATGTCCTTATCAAAACCATCGCTACCCAAGAATTTACTGCCGTACTTACGACACCAATCACACCCAGCCCCTGCGACTCATATATTTGTCCAGTCTCTTTTTAAAGCTACCCCTCGATTACCCTACTTGAAAGACTGTTCCACGCATCCACAACTCTGAAAACCAGTACTTACTTATGTCCTTTCTAAATCTAAATTTATCTAACTTAAATCCGTTATTTCTCGTTCTTACATAATTTGATATCCTCAGTATTTTATTAGTATCACCTTTGTTTATGCTCGTCATCCATTTATACACTTCGATGATATTTCCTCTCATTCTAAGTCTTTCCATAGAGTGAAGATTCAAGGCTTCAAGTCTGCTTTCATACGGGAGATTCCTTATACAGTAAATCATTTTAGTCATCCTTCTCTGTATGTTCTCCAATGAATTTATATCCATCCTGTAGTAAGGAGACCAAAATTGAGCTGCATAATCTAAGTGAGGCCTCACTAGTGATGTATAGAGCTGTAAGATAACTTTTGGACTTTGTTACTTATATCTCTTGAAATAAATCCTAGTAATCTGTTAGCCTTATTGCGCACACTTAGGCACTGTTGTCTGGGCTTTAGATTTCTGCTTACCATGACTCCCAAGTCTTTTTCACATTCTGTATAATCAAGCTGTACCTCACCTAGTTTATAACTTCGAGGGTTATTTTTATTCCCAAGGACTGGGACTTTACACTTGTCCACATTGAACTTCATCTGCCACTTTTCAGACCAAGACATTAATTTGTCCAAATCCTCCTAGAGTTCATTGGTATCCTCCCCAGAATGAATCATACGGCCTATTTTTGTATCATCGGCAAATGTAAATTATGAAAAACAATGGCCTTAAAACTGGTCCTTGTGGGACGCCACTGGTGACCGGTCCCTATTCAGATTTGACCTCATTAATGGAAACTTTCTGCTTTCTATTTGTAAGCCATGCCTCGATCCAAGTTAGAACTTTACCTCCTATGCCATGAGCTGCCACTTTTCTTAAGAGTTTTGTGAGGTACTCTGTCGAAGCTGAGCTTTGTGTTCTTGTCTGTACTTGTTAAGAAACAGTGAAGGTGACAAGACAGTGCCTTATGGCAGTGAGCTAAGAAACAGTGAAGGTGACAAGACAGTGTCTTGTGGCAGTGAGCTAAGAAACAGTGAAGGTGACAAGACAGTGCCTTATGGCAGTGAGCTAAGAAACAATGAAGGTGACAAGACAGTACCTTATGGCAGTGAGCTCTTCATTATACTCAGGTTGGATTTGTTTCTTTCCCCTGAACTTTTTTTCTCTTCTCATTTCTACTATTATGAAGAGCCTTTTCCCATTTTTTTCATAGATAAAAGGTGGGCTTTCCAAGAATTCCAATTTGCTTTTAAATAAATCATTTACTTTAGTCCACACTGTTTTATCTTCCATGCAAATTTATTTGCAATGCCCTAGCTTGCTGCTTGTGTGCTGCTGCCATCATTGCAAGCAACATGCAATCTTTCTTTGCATATTTCACAAGTTTTGTCTTGTGTGGAGGTTTTGAAGCTTTTTAACAGACCGTACAACTATATTATTCTTCCTTAACCATGGTGCTGACCCCACCATGGTGCTGACCCCACCATGGTGCTGACCCCCACCATGGTGCTGACCCCCACCATGGTGCTGACCCCCACCATGGTGCTGACCCCCACCATGGTGCTGACCCCACCATGGCTCTGACCCCACTATGGTCCTGAATCTATCATGGCCATGACCCCACCATGGCCCTGACTCAACCATGATCTTGACCACAACTTGATCCTGACCCTATTGTGGTGATGACCCTGTCCCTAAAAGGGCCCGCCCTGCCAGACCCTCCTCGCCCTGGCTCCCACCAGAGCTCAGGTAATGGGTCTGCAGGTCTCGTTAGGAACTTGTAGACTAATCTTAGGGAGTTTGTTTATGTGAACATGGTTGTAGGGGTCTCACTTGCTCTTTATGACGGCCACATCCCATGCTGGGCCCATGGTAGTGGTGATGGTGGTGGTATGGCGGTTGTGTGATGGTGTAGTGGTGATGGTGGTGGTATGGCGGTTGTGTGATGGTGTAGTGGTAGTGGTGGGGTTTTTTCATGTAGCAAAATTGTATAGACCTGCAGTTTGCTGCTATACTATTCTTTATAATGGTTACACAGTGGGAACAAAAGCTAACTATATTTCCTCTGCCACATTCCACCAGACAGGATGGATTTTATACTGGGCGTTGAAATGTGTCAGCCTGAGCTGGGAGACTTCGATCCAGCAGCTCTGGAGTCATTATCACGTGGGAATTACTCTCAGCATGGCTTATCACATACACAGAAAAAAATAAAATTGCATGGTATGTTCATCATAGAGCGAGGCAACCATCAATACATATATAAGAGAAAAGAAATAGAAAAGGAGGGAATTTGAGCCACACTATATATCAAAGAATACATACATACATACATATAGGAATACAACTTCATTGATGCAGATAGACTTTTGATATTTAAATGCTACATTATGTGTAACAGATGCCTAAGAATACCCCTACGTGCACTAGCCTCGCAACAACCAGCTTGAACATAACACTTGTCAAATCGCTTGTGCTCTTTTATTTGGAATATTTCTCAGTGTTGACGGCCCCGTTCAGGGCTGCAGAGATAGAGCTCGAATAGATACGGAGATCGTTTACGGCCCGCATAGAGCCAATAAAGCATTTAAATTATTGGTAATGCCATAAAGTTATAAATATGTATTCACTGAAGCGGAGGAGAGATAGATACGTGATAATATATACTTAGAAGGTACTTGAGGGTCTTGTCCAAAATCTGCGCACTGCCATAGCAACATACTGGAGTTATAGATATTGGAGGAAGTTCAAAATAAACCCAGTGACAAGCAGGGGGGTCGTGGGCACAGTAAGGGAACATTGCATCAAAGTCCGTGGCCCCAGACTTTTGAACATCTTACCATAAGATATCAGGAACACTGCTGGGACAAGTGTAGAAGTCTTCAAGAGGAAACCGGAGAAGTATCTTCACCCGGTGCCAGATCAACCAAGCTGTGATGGACATGTGGGTCAGCGGGCCGCCAGTAGCAACAGCCTGGTTGATCAGGGAAGCACTAGACGAGCCTGGCCCGGTCCCGAACTTCGGGAGCAGCAAGACTCTCGGAACTCATCAAAAGTATATCATAGGTAAAGATATAAGATGGAAAGAAGGAACACTGCAGTAGGCCTACTGAACCATGCTAGGCAGGCCTAGCACCCAGCCACACCTATTCATATACCCGTCCAACCTATATTTAAAGCTACAAAAAGTTCTCGCCCTGACGCTACCTGGAAGTTTTAACTCGCGAAATCATGACAGATTGCGTCGGTCTGGAGCTCTGATCGCGGGTTCTAACCCCGCCCGTGGTATGGTTTGGAAGTTTTACTCATCTACAACTCTTGCCATACCAGTACTTCCCGATATTCTTTCTAATTCTAAATATTATCCAACTTGAATCCATTGCTGAGGTCCTGTCTTGGTTAGATGCTTTCAGCGTGTTATTTATGACCCATTTATTTATTCCCGTTTTGCATTTGTGCACCTCAGTTATATCCCCAATAATTTTACGTCTTTTCAGAGAGTGTAAATTCAGTGCTTTCACCCTATTATAGTAAGAAAGATTTCTAATACGTGAGATTAACTACGTCATCCTTCTCTGCATATTTTCGAGCACATTAATATTCATTCTGTAAAATGTAGACCAGGAAGATATGTAAAGTTAAAGTTATGCAAAGATAAAGTATATTATTAGGACTTTTATTATTTATATTTCTTGATATAAAATAAATTCTATTAGCGTTGTCTTGGCTTTAAATTTATTCTAAGCAGAACTCCTAAATATTTTTCGCATTCAGTTTGACTAAGATCTGGATTATTTAGCTTATAAGTACCGTAGTTATTTTCTTTTCCTAGGATTATAACTTAACATTGGTTTGCCTACACTAAACTGCATCTGCTGTTTCTCCCACCACATCAACCTGTCCAACGTCGTGAAACAAAATGTATTGGTGGTAGTGGGGCGGGATTTATCTTGGTGCACTATTTATGATAATGAAAGTATAGTATATGAGAGGTTTTTAAGAGATGCACACGTATACCCTCATTGGTTTTAATTTTCTGAGAGAGTAACTTGGTGTGTTATCCTGTTAGGTACTAGTAACTCTTTGCTAACAACCAGTAGTAGCCTCGTCATCATTTCTTCAGATATTACAATGTTTTTCATTTCAGTTGATGCCTATTTGAGGTTTAAATCCGCAACATCCAAGGCGTTCTCTGTGTACGTTCTGAAACTTCATGTTAAATATTTACGTGGACTATACTTCTTTCATAGTGAAAAAAACTGACAGGTGTTTTGTGTGTTGCAGGTGTGTGTGGCGAGGCTTGGTGCTGTCCACGCTGCTGGCTGCTGTTACCTTGGTGAGTACTCGACCTTACACCTCTCTGCCCCTCTGTACCTCACCCTCTACCATTTTTCAACTGTTTGATCACAACTTTCGTCTTTCTCCTTATGTCGTGGTTTTTATAACTAAAAGGTCTGTATTCCCCTTGTGGATTTAGCGCTTGGTTTTGATAATAATGTAACTACATGAATCCCTGTAGGGACTTAGTTGACCTTTAAGTTTTGACAATATAATGTGGTTTTTGACTCATGTTTTCGTTTTAACTTTGTATGATAGTATTTGTTAATGTTGTTTCCTTGTGTTTAAAGTTTTTATTTTAGCTACACCCTCTTTATGTCCCCCATATGTCTCATATCCCCCCCCTCGGCTGTATGTCTGCCACACCTCGTGTGGGGAAGGGGGTTTGGACATCTTTAGTTTTTTTACTACTCAAATTTTACAGCCTAAGAGCTGTTGTTATACCTAAGCTCATTTCAAAGCTCAGCTCTATGTAAGACAGACTACCACTCCCGAGGATGCGACCCATACCAGTCGGCTAACACCCCTGTACCTACTTACTGATAGGTGAACAGGGGCAGCATGTGTAAGGAAACATGCCCAACGTTTCCACCCGGACATTCACCTGAGTGCTAATAAACTAGCCATGTGCTGCCTCGGCTTCTGTTTCTCCTACAATTACGCGTTCATGAACATTTACGCCACAAATGTATAGTATAACTACGGGGAAAACTTTTGTGTGACGTTTATAGGTAAGTACGATGATGTCTGTATGTGACAAAAAGAGTCACAATACCGTGGCTGGAACAATACACAAATAACCCGCACATAGAAGAGAGGAGTTTACGACGACGTTTCGGTCCGACTTGGACCATTTACAGTCACACTGTGTAAATGGTCCAAGTCGGACCGAAACGTCGTCGTAAACTCCTATCTTCTACGTGTGGGTTATTTGTGTAATGTCTGTATGTGATTGTGGTGTCAGAGCTGCCATGTCTTTCCTCTCATGGCTGCAGGAAAACTCACTTGACGGAGTCGGCAGATGTAAACAAAGAATGAGAGCTTTTGACACCACTGGTATATTAGACGGAAATTTTCCTTTCGGATCCCAAAGAATTGTAGTTAAAAGGAAAAAATAGTCTTTTGTGTCTATGTTGGGTGAGGGAGAGGGTAAGATAGACGGGGGTGGGTGGGGAGTGGGAAAGGTTGGGGTTGGACTGTGTATAAACGCTCTCCCTACATGGCACTGACTCACCCCCTCGCCCGTTTCTTATCCTCATTAAACCCAGAGCAGTGACAGCTACACAGACTTGAGGCTCGTGACATCATTTGTGCACCATGATAATATCAAAATGAAAACTACCTCCTTAGGATACTTAATGCTTACAAACTTGCATTTCTGGTCACAGGGGTGCCCATGCTAACCTCTAATGTTTAGACACATTGCTAGCTGAATAAGCCTTATTAGGCCTGAGCGTTGCAATGACCAGAGCACTGGACCTCTAGTTTCAGGACTGGTTTGTCATGGCTTCTAAGCCCATTTTAGTTATTAAAATATAGGAAAGAGTTGGTGAGGAAAAGCTTTAGTAATGAAGACAGGTGCTGAATGTAAGCCGTTGTTTTACCTTCTCATAAGACAAATAACACTATTGCCCACAAGGGCAATACAGTGCCTAGGAACCGGTGAAGAATGTTTAGTGAAGTCTGGCGACTTGTGTTTTCAACAACACCGAAAGAAAAATGTGTTTCATACCTGTATAATGACAAGATCACATGCAAAAACCTTTAAATTATTGTATTCCCAACGAATGATATAATTAATTTACAGTCGTGATTATAGCAGCATTAAAATCTTAACTGCCTATAAACGGGACTGTTATTGTGCAATAATATCACAATCTAGAGAGAACAAGTGACTTTAGAGTATCAAAATCAGCCTCTCATTTTTTTTTAATTCTCGTTATCCAGCTTATCATTTTCTTTGTGGTTGTAATGGTAACACTGTTGTGATCTTTGAGCTGAAGATCTTCTGACATTATCACTCCTTAGTTCCTCACATTTCTCGTCCTCTGTTGAATGATTTGATTTTTTTTTTTATAGTCTTTTCCAGTTTTTATAGTTCCAAGTTTCCATAGTGAAGTAATTAAAATGTGTCTTTAATAAATATCGTATTTTTTGTGTGGCCGACTGGAAGCCCTGACATATAATCAGCTTGTAGAATTGCTGTGTTCTCAATGTTTACAATTCCTTTCTTCTCATATAGGTACATACCTGACAGAATTGTACTATTGCAGTTCCTCCGTCTTCACATAGGTGCATGCACTACAATTAAAATTGCACGGGTACAATTCCTCCCTCTTCATATAAGTAACGTGCTCGACAGTTAAATTTCAGCTTGTATGCAAGGACAGGAATGCAAGGTCTAGTGGACAAATATTACCGTGCACTCGAGTGAGTGGACATTGGTAGTCGTCTCAGTGATTTGGGACAATTGTGATGTATTGCAAATCTTAAGACTAAAAGATCGGTTCAAAATTTACTTATTGTGAATGGTGCAGTGGTAACATAAACAGGGGGTATAGAAGACACACGGGGGAGCGGGAGTTGTAAGAGACACAAAGGATTTAGCAGAAACTTGGCAGAGTGTAGGTGGTATTCGGGGAGTGTAGGAGACAAGGGGTGCATAAGAGGTCTCTTCAACAATTTCTCATCATATTGATAACATTAACACAGATACTCAGTGTTCTGTGCATACATACGAAAGTAACCACGATGTAATCTCATAAAATTTGATCAAACGAAATATTTGTCACAATAAGGTTAATATTAAAATATCGAACAAATAAAGTATACCTCAACTCTTAAAGGTTAAATTAATCAAAATCTACTCTAAGCAAATAAGCTGCGTGAGCCTTTACTTCCTCCCAATGGTAAAGAAGAACTATATCTAAATATTATATATATAATATATATATATATATATATATATATATATATATATATATATATATATATATATATATATATATATATATATATATATATATATATATCGGCAAATTCTTCCACCAAGCAACGGAAATTAACAAAAACACTGAGCGATGACAAATTCTAACTTCATCAATAAGGAACAAAATGAAAAACTCAGATACATATTTAAGATCGTATATTGGAACAGAAACGACGGGTAAAACAAAATCTAAGAATATAAATCTTGGAATATAAATCTGACCCATACAGAACACAACAGAGAAACGTAGCCTCGCCAGATAAGTGGATTGTGAAAATTGTCAGAACGAAAGATGTCACAAATAATTTTATTCTTAGTGGTATTCGTGATCTCCTTTAGACTACTGTTCTTAGCACATATATTGAATAACCTACATAGCTTTCACTGTTTGCATAACATTAGTAAATCATATAATTCTAAACCATAAGATTGCTCAAGAACTCACAATATATTCTCTAAAAGTCTAAACTAATGGATTGCTCCGCTTGTCGGCTTGCTGCCTCTTCCACCTACCTGTTCTATATTGTTTCCCTTCATCCACTTGTTGACTGTCATCGTACTCCACTTGCAGGAGGACTGTATGGTGTTTTCTCTTCATCCACTTGTTGACTGTCATCGTACTCCACTTGCGAGGACTGTATTGTTTCCCTTCATCCACTTGTTGACTGTCATCGTACTCCACTTGCGAGGACTGTATTGTTTCTCTTCATCCACTTGTTGACTGTCATCGTACTCCACTTGCGAGGACTGTATTGTTTCCCTTCATCCACTTGTTGACTGTCATCGTACTCCACTTGCGAGGACTGTATTGTTTCTCTTCATCCACTTGTTGACTGTCATCGTACTCCACTTGTCAGCACTTTATTGTTTCTCTTCATCCACTTGTTGACTGTCATCGGACTCCACTTGCCAGCACTTTATTGTTTCTCTTCATGCACTGGTCGGCTTTCATCCTATTCCACCTGCCGACAAGTTGATAAATAAAACATCTGCAATACCTGGGTATCTTTATTATGAAGACTTTTCGCCAACCAGCGGCCTCATCAATTCAGTACAGACATGATATACTGGAAACAGTGTAAGATGAGGTGATCAGTCCCTCGGTCTTGTTAGGCGTTTAGTCCCTTAGCCTTGATTAATTTGTAGCAGAGAGAATGGATAATTATATCTAGAAGCAGAAGGTGTATTAGCCAAAGACATCGTCATAGGTAGGCGGGATCCGCTAATGGAGTAGGCTATGTTGAAGAGTTGGGTCAGAGGTTATCCTCTGGCCCAATTCTGTGCCAAACTTTCACGGTGCTGCTGTTTCAGACATATATCATTATGGTAATGGTATACAGTACCGACAAGTTTATGAAGCGAACTATCTTCATAATAAGGATAACCAGGTGTTGCACATGTCTTATTCATTTCTTCATCCACTCTTCGGCTCGTTGCTTCTTCCTCTTGCCTGCAGTATCAACACTCATAGTCCAAGAATCTTAAACTTTCTCAGCAGAAACAAGTGTAAGCAATACGAAGGTCTTAAGAGAAAACTCGAAAGTTCCTGCAGATGGCTAATCACTGCTTACGTCTAGCACTCAGTTTGTTGGGAACGCTTAGAGTCCTTCAGAGGCGCAGGCGACAAGATATGTAAGGATATACACCTGGAAAATACTTGAAGGATTGGTTTCAAACCTGTTATAGAAATAATCCCAAACTCAAACATCGTAAGGAAGCTGTCTGATGATCGAGATTAAATTTGCGATCCTCCTTTTGTGTTCTTCCCAGGGGTCTCATGAGCCTTGTTTCATTCCCATATCACTCTTCCTACCACCACCACAACCACCACTAGCAACATTACCTCAGCCATCAGGCGGTCAACACGAGTGCCTAACCACAGGCCGGTCTGCCAGGGTACAGGAACCCTCTAGACCGGTCACAGGTAACACCCCCCCCCCACTACCAGCACACTAATATGCCTCAAACCGCTCTGAAGCTTAGAAATATGCAATGAAAACCAGTTTTCTTATGTTTTATTTAACCTCGTCAATCTTGCTCACAGGTTGAGTGTGGGAGTCAGCAGCATCTGCCCCACCACCGTCACCGTCACCGTCATCATCACGGACAACGCATCCCCATCAGCGACTCTCTGCACCAGCAGTATGGGTCCTCCTGGGATGCTTGGGGCCCCAATAATCGTGACAAAAGACAGTGGGCCCCTGAGGACAATGAGGTGGAACAGGGGCCCTGGGGCGAATGGTCGGGGTCTTCACCGTGTTCAAGGTCGTGTGGTGGCGGTGTCACCTACCGCTCCAGAACCTGCAAAGGTGCCAGGTCAGTCACCTATGGCATTGTATATACGCCTAGTATCACCTGTATCATTTTATATGGGCCTACTATCACACATTATTGGTAACAACATTTGTACCATAATAGCTATATCATTGTCTCTTATATATACCATCATTTATATGAATATTTGTATCATGTTACATTTTACCTGTTACGTACTTGTCACATACAATTTCTATACCACAGTGTAACCTGTATGCATCCGTTATGGTCAGTATACATACATCATTGAATGTTATGATAATGAATGTTATGATAATGAATGTTAAGATAATGAATGTTTGGTGGTCTGGTGGTCTGGTGGCTAAAACTCTCGCTTCACACGGCGAGGGCCTGGGTTCGATTCCCAGCCAGGGCAGAAACATTGGGCGTGTTTCTTTACACCTGCTGTCTATGTTCCCCATCAGTAAAATGGGTACCTGGGTGTTAGTCGACTGGTGTGAGTCGCATCCTGGGACACTGACCTAATCTGCCCGAAATGCTCAGCATAACAAGGGACTTTCTATATAGTAGTATGTCACTGATGTCAGCTAGGCCTGTATACCATGTACATGTACTTGTAGTAAATAAATAAAGATATGAGGGTGAATGTTAAAATAGCGAGTATGATGGTAAATATTATTTGGTGAATGATATGATGGTGAATGTTTCCTTTTTTGGATCATCCTACCTTAGTGCTAAACCGGTGATGGTGAAAGGCTCTGGTCCAAGGAATTGGAGCTACCCTCCCAATTCTTTTATCAAGTCTGATTACCACCCATTTCCCTGACGCTGTGTTAGTTACCATTTTGTCCTAGGCACATGTCAATTAGACACTAGGCCTGTTGTATATATGTGGTGTGTATGTGTATGTAAGGAAACACTTTGAAATGTTTCTGCCCCTCCGTGCGTGAAGCAAGAGCTTTACCCACTAGGCCACCTCTTAAGAATGTTGTGTTTCCCCCATGATAACAGCTGGTCTCTTCCCCAGGCCCGAGGACTGCACCGGGAAGACCAAGGAATATGAATCCTGCAATGTGGAGGTGCGTCCCTCACTCTTATTCTTCTGTGTACTGTATATGCCATCTATATATATATATATATATATATATATATATATATATATATATATTGAAAATTTATTTTATATTTATCGTACTTTTGTTATTTATCTTACGGTGTAGTACTAAAAAAAAGGCAGTTTGAGTACCAGTTGGAACTTCTCATTTATAAATATATGTGTACGTACATGCATTTAAGTCATATATAATCGGTCAGATGACCAAAAGCTCCAGCTTCGGGTCATCATGTGACTAAGACCCTCGTCAGGAAACACTTGGCCTGTTTCGTGACAAACCTTCCCGTTCGAGATCATTTATATGTGTATCGTCCCATTACTCTCTCTCAAAACTGGACAGCTTCATGAAATATATGGGACAACATTTCTGGCTCATAATATGTCCGAATTTAAACAAATCATGTGCTTTAGAGGAGTTTTTGTTGTTAGGTGGGTGTTGGGTGGAGTGTTAGATTGGCTGGGGTGAGGAGACCATAAACCACGGTGCATCAGCAACTATAACCCATACTTTTCCCTTGCTCTTTGCCTAAAAGGTCGACAAAGGGTGTTATAAAAAACCCTAGTTATTCCCTTCTGTCGCTCCTCCTCTAAATACACTAGCTCTTTTAACGAGTCTTTTCACTGAGGACCATAAGTTGGTAAAGACTTGTGTTGCATAGTGTAGACATAGTGTGAAGGCTCTGTGTTGACGCTTGTGTCTATGGTGTGAAGACTCTGTGATGACTCGTGTCTAGGGTGTGAGGGCTCTGTGATGACGCTCGTGTCTAGGGTGTGAGGGCTCTGTGATGACTCGTGTCTAGGGTGTGAGGGCTCTGTGATGACGCTCGTGTCTAGGGTGTGAGGGCTCTGTGATGACTCTCGTGTCTAGTTTTCAGTTTGATATCTTTATTATGCACCCCATACCCATCCTGTGGGCGGTAGTTAAAAGATTACAGAGGTACATAATGGGTCCAGGGACTGGACCTCAAAGTTTTGATAGCTGAGCAAGTTACAAAGGTAATGAACTAACAAGCTACATAGGTAATGAACTCACAAGTTACAAAGGTAATGAAACATGTAAGTAAATTTACTTACGTTTATACATGGTTACAATCATGAACAAATTATAACGCAATGAACAATTCACTAGTCTACACCCGGTCACAACTGTAATGAGTTCTTGGTGCGTGTCTAGGGTGTGAGGGCTCTGTGATGACGCTCGTGTCTAGGGTGTGAGGGCTCTGTGATGACTCGTGTCTAGGGTGTGAGGGCTCTGTGATGACGCTCCAGGTAGACGCTTGTGTCTATGGTGTGAGGGGAGAGGGTGGGTTTGATAAGGTTAATGTGTGCAATGTGCATATGCGTCTTATTTTTTATCAAAATTGGATAAATCACCAGTATTCTGTTACCCTTTTTCAGTACATAGTTGGAGCAAAAACTAGCAAAGTTTTCCTTGCCAGGATGCCGCACATTTACAAGCATATGGTGCCGATTCTCTTCTCGACTACTGCCTGGTCCCCTCAAAGGAGGTTCCTTGGTGCTGGTGAGGGGCTCTTGATCTAGGGAATTGGATCTGTGCTCAAATTCCCTGAATTAAAAAGGCTCTGTATAATCTTTGTGTTTAGCGCTCCTCATGATGATGATGATGATGATGACGATGATAATAATAATAATAATAATCGACTACTGCCTGCCCAGACCGAGTCATGACATGCTGTACTTCAGAGTAAAATCATGAGCTAAAACGCTTAGCAGCTAGACCTGGCACTTTGTCTTACCATAGTGACACTATTCTCACAACCTATCCTTACTCTATCCCGTCTGCTTACCCTTGTGGGTTTTAGCGCTTACTGTTGATTGTTATAATAATAATAATAATAATATCCCATCTGCTGCACTCAACCCTTTCAAGGGTTTCTTTGCATAAAAGAAAGCAAGCAAGTAGGAAATAGAAAGCATGCGTTGCTACAGTGGTAGACAACTCAGTCAGTCTATAGTGCCAAAGATAGACTTCATGCCACTAGCAGTAACAGTCTGACTGACCAAGATCTCAAGCTATGAGGCTTAGTTTGAAAAACAGCCCATATGAACGATGATCCCAGATTGACTCATTTAGTTTGATATCTTTATTATGCACCCCATACCCATCCTGTGGGCGGTAGTCAAAAGATTACAGAGGTACATAATGGGTCCAGGGACTGGACCTCAAAGTTTGATGGCTGAGCAAGTTACAAAGGTAATGAACTCAGATGGTCACAATCATGACAAGTTACAAAGGTATTTGCAGATTACAGAGGTATATATAGGGTCCAGAGACTGGGCCCCAAAGTTTTGATAGCTGAACAAGGTACAATGGTAATTAATTCACTAGTTACAAGGTAATGAATCATGTAAGTAAATTTACTTACGTCTGTACATGGTTGCACTCATGAACAAATTATAAAGCAATGAGCAATCTATTAGTCTACACCCAGCCACAACTGTAATGAGTTATTGGTGCAAATTTTAATTGTTGGGTCACACACACACACATATACATATACACATACACACGCATACATGTATATACATACACACATACACATACACACATGTACATACACACACACACACACACACACACACGTGTCAATGCTTTATTTACAGGGAGCAAAGTCAGGGTATTTTTCCAGAATGGTCTGTAATATACCACTGTGGATAAAATACTTTGACATATCTTGAACATTTCTGAGTGAGTAGTCTCTGAATTCATTAATTTTATCGCACTCCAGTACATAATGACGCAGGGTGTGACAATAATCCAACTGGCAAAGTTTACATCTTGTTTGGTCTACATCTGGTGGTGGTGATTTAACCTGCCAAAGATACTTGTAACCCAGCCGGAGGCGGGCGGTAGTGACATCCAAGAGTCTGCTTATTTTGTTGGATGCACCATAGACATGTGGCTCCTCCTGCATGATAGAATGATGATAGATGGACTGACTGGTGTCAAACTCCCTGAGTCTTAAGTCAATAAAATTCAGTTGAAGTTCTTTTCGTATTATTGTTCTCAAACTGCTAACTGACAAGCCAAGATTTAATCTATCCCTCTTTGAAAGCATAAAACTAGCCAATTTATCAGTTCTATCATGCATCTGAAAGACCAATGTGAGATGGAATCCACAGCATGTGCACTCTGACTCTACTATCCAGAATCCTACCATACCTGTGCCTGGCTTCTGACACGAGCATGCTACAAGTTATACTTGATGAGTTGAGAGCATTTATGGATGACAGAGAATGACTCAGAACCATCAAAAGGTAGATAACTGTAGGGAAGGGTAGAAGAAGAAGCACTATTTATTCAGATTATTAACCACGAAGTGATAGTAACCCGATTTTTTGGGGGGAGTTCAATTTTAGTTCCACCAGGATGCAACATACAACAGTCAACTGGCTCCCAGGCATGAGTATAAAGAGAATACTATGAAGAACAGTCTGTTATTGGGACTAAGTTTCACTCGGGGTCGTCTCTACACCCATACTTGTGGTATAATGCCTCTACTTGGAGTATACCTGGAGGGTGTTCCTGGGGGGGTCAACGCCCCCATGGTCCTGTCCATGACCAGGCCTCGAGGTGGATCAGGGTCTGATCAACCGTCCTAACCCTTACATATCTATTTACAGCTAGGTAACATGGGCACTAGGTATTACAAACCTTGTCTCACCTCTAGTAGGTGTTCAACCCCTGCTACGAGGTGAGATGTATGGTAACTGAGCTGAGCATGCAAACCATTGCACTGTGAGGTACCCTTATGGACTAGAGAGATGTAAAATAATGAATTAGAAGCAAACAGTGAAGTGGAAAGCTGCATTAGGAATAAGAGATTTTGGATTACAAGGTGAGAATGACAGGCTAAAAGAGGTGGATTACAAAAATGTGATAGGAAGATGTTAGTGGCAGTGAGAGTTATAGGGTAAGAAAAGAAGAGAAAAATAACTTAGAAAAGGTGAAAGAAGGGGGCTAAAGTGATTAAGAGAAAAGAACCCAATAGAAATAAGTCACTGATTTTTTTTGGTGTTATCCTAGGTAATTTATACTAAGTATGACAATTGTACCTATGTGTATCTGTGCCTAAGTAAACTTGCTTACTTAAACTCTTACGGGTTTAGTGCTTGGTTAAGATTATAATTACATATATATAATTACTTAAATAGAAGGGGCAAGAAAAGAGTATAGAAAAACACAGAGAAACTGGTGAAAGGGATGGTTCAAGAATATTATGAGGATTATTATTACTATTACATTCATGGGAAGCACTAAACCTGTAAAGGTCATACAGAACCCGGGAATTGGGATGTAATCAGGTTTAAATAAAGGAATTAAGAGGAATAGCTACAATTTCTTAGATCAAGAGTGCTTCACTAGCATCAATAGTATAAGGAGAATTTTATAAGAATGGTGCAAAAAACATGGACAAGATGTGGCTGAGGAAGATGGATAGATAAAGGGAAGAAAAGTGGGAATGAAGAGAAAATACTAATTTAAAAAAGCATATACTGAGTGAAAGAGGGGGTGAAATGTGAAGAGAAGCTTTGAGGGAGGGGTGTAAGTATATGGGCATGCGGTAGGTTACTCTGGGGACACCTGGACACTGCTTGGTCACAGCTCTTAGCCAGCCATAGCATAGAGTTTGGCTGAGTGGCTAATTTGGTTGACTACCCAGAATAGTTAGTCGATTAAGACACTTGTTGTCTAAGGTATTTTATACGGATAGTTGGGGTGGCTGGTCAGTGCTGTATGACCCTTATGGGTTTAGCGCTTGGTTATGATTGTAATAAATAATTAATAATGGGGTGGCTGGTTGGTGGGGGTGGTTTGGATCATGGTTCATGATTGGAAAATAAGGGAAAACTTTCTCTGCTCCTTTGACTAAAATTACAGAAGATGGTGCATGACAGGTGTTACTCTGTTCTTGTAACTCCTGCATTCTGTATTTTAACCTTACATTTTTTCCACTTTTCCTTTTATAATGATTTCAGGGGTTGAAGGACTATTATATAGGTGAGTTAGGGTTCTAGGAGTGTTGGTGAATAGGTCCTGTAGTGATGGTGCCAAACAATAGTAACAATGCATTTTACTGACTTTTTTTTTTTTGTATTCTACCTACAGTCATGTCTCGAAGGATCATTGGACTTTCGTGCTGAGCAGTGTCAGAGATACAACAGTATTCCCTTCGAAGGAAAATATTATAGGTGAGATCTCACACTCTGGATAACTATATACTATATGGATGATGTAACTACATATAGGGCAGGTGTAACTACATACAGGCTGATGTAATTATATACAGTGCTGGTGTAAGTGCATACGGAAGGACTTGTGTATTAATGTTGGTAGAATTACTGACAATATGTTAGGTAAAAGGACAAGTGCAACTAATGTAACATTTTATTGTGGCCACGTTTTGCTCTCCAGGAGCTTTATCAAGCTGTTACAGCTTGATAAAGCTGTAACAGCTTGATAAAGCTGTAACAGCTTGATAAAGCTGTAACAGTTTGATAAAGCTCCTGGAGAGTGAAACGTTGTCACAATAAAATGTCACATTAGTTGGAAGGACAGGGATTTTGTTATTCCGATATGGAAAACGTGAGGTAAAACTTCATCGGAGTATAAAACAAATTCTAACCACATAACAGAGCGAAAAACTAATGTCAAAGACCTGGGAGTGATTAAAATTAAAAAAAATTAAAATTCTTTATTTCTCTGTTAATATTACAATGTGGAGTTTACATATTTTATGGTATTATTACATATTATAAAATACTTATTACAAGAAGGCCACTAGTATGCCTAGGTATGCCTAGGCATTTCGGGCAGACTAATACTAGTTCTTACTCTATATTGACACAGGATATGGATTATACTGGTATTAAGGTTAGGTAATTGTAGTGATTAACTAGATTTACAAAATTGAGGTAGTTCAAAATATTTAAGAACTTAACAATTAGTTTATCTATTAATGGAAATGGTCTCGTTTTGGCATGATACATTTTCTATATTGGAGTGTCTTAGGCAAACTTATGACTAGCTTAAGAAGTATGAAGCAATAGCTGTATTCAGAATTTTATGTTTACAGTCATGTGTAAATTAAGGGGAGTCACAGATATCAATAAGTGTATTTTGCTTTGGATATGTGCAAGATTAAGTAGTTTTCATGTGGTTAGCTACCGGTAGGGTGTGTAAGGGATATAAGATGTTTTTAACGGTGCTTTTGAAAATGGTGGTTGTGTCTGCAGTTCTAGAGTTTTCAGGCAGATCATGTCAGAAGATCTCATAACATTGTAACAATCACATCTGCTAGAAAAATGAAAGGATGGATAATAAGAACCTTCAAAACCAGGGATGCCAAGCCCATGATGACACTCTTCAGGTCACTTGTTCTATCTAGGCACACTAACAGCACCTTTCAAGGCAGGTGAAATTGCTGACCTAGAAAATGTACAGAGGACTTTCACGGCACGCATAACCACGATAAAACTGCTAAATTACTGGGAACGCTTGAAGTTCCTCAACCTGTACTCCCTAGAATGCAGGCAGGAGAGATACATGATTATATACAATTGGAAAATCCTGGAGGGATTAGTACTAAACTTGCACACGAACATCGCAAAAGACTCGGCAGACGATGCAACATTCCACCATTGAAATGCAGGGGTGCCACTAGCACAATAAAAGACAACACAATAAATGTCAAGGGCTCAAGACTGTTCATCTGCCTCCCAGCATACATAAGGGATATTACCAATAGGACCCCTGGCTGTCTTCAAGCAGGTACTGGACAGGCACCAAAAGTTAGTACCTGACCAGCCGGGTTTCGGTTCGTATGTTGGGTCGCGTGCGGCCAACAGTAACAGCCTGGTTGATCAGGCTCTGGTCCAACATGAGGCCTGGTCACGGACCGGGCCACAGGGGCGTTGACCCCTGGAATTCTCTCCAGGTAGACTCCTGGTACATAACTAAACATGAAAATAAATAATGCACACTGAATAACAAGATAGGGGAAATTTTTGAACAGCAAACTTAAATTTAACACACATGTATGTCTAAGGTAGCATCTAAAACAGTAGACATTCTTTTCAAAATACATACACTACTTTATACCAAAACCAGCATTACTCATTCTGTACCATTTAATTTACACTTACTCACCTTTGGCATACAGTGGACCCCCGAGTATCGTAATTAATCCGTTCCAGGAGCTATTACTTAACACGAAGTTTACGAAATTCGAACCATTATTTCCCATAAGAAATAATGTAAATACAATTAATCCGTTCCACAAAAAAATATTCACATACAAAATAATTAAAAATAATATATATATACATTTACTTACTTTTATTGAAGAGTTGCAGGCATCTGGAAGATAGGGTAATGAGTAATGAAGGTCCTCTTGGGCATTTTCTTCCAAAACAGGCCTGTTTCATCACAATTAAACACTTGTTGGGGGAGGAATTCTTCAGCCTCTACGAAGGGGAATCCCCACTCCCTGCTACACTCCCTGCATGCCTTCTACACTCCCTGCATGCCTGCTACACTCCCTGCATGCCTGCTACACTATCTGCATGTCTGCTACACTCCTGGCATGCCTGCTACACTCCCTGCATGCCTGCTACACTCCCTGCATACCTGCTACACTCCCTGCATGCCTGCTACACTCCCTGCATGACTGCTACACTTCCTGCATGAATGCTACACTCCCTGCATGAATGCTAAACTCCCTGCATGAATGCTAAAATCCCTGCATCAATGCTAAACTCCCTGCATCAATGCTAAACTCCCTGCATCAATGCTAAACTCCCTGCATCAATGCTAAACTCCCTGCATCAATGCTAAACTCCCTGCATAAATGCTAAACTCCCTGCATGAATGCTAAACTCCCTGCATGAATGCTACACTCCCTGCATGAATGCTACACTCCCTGCATGAATGCTAAACTCCCTGCATGCCTGCTAAACTCCCTGCATCAATGCTAAACTCCCTGCATCAATGCTAAACTCCCTGCATCAATGCTAAACTCCCTGCATCAATGCTAAACTCCCTGCATCAATGCTAAACTCCCTGCATCAATGCTAAACTCCCTGCATCAATGCTAAACTCCCTGCATCAATGCTAAACTCCCTGCATCAATGCTAAACTCCCTGCATCAATGCTAAACTCCCTGCATCAATGCTAAACTCCCTGCATCAATGCTAAACTCCCTGCATCAATGCTAAACTCCCTGCATCAATGCTAAACTCCTGCATCATGCTAAACTCCCTGCATCAATGCTAAACTCCCTGCATCAATGCTAAACTCCCTGCATCAATGCTAAACTCCCTGCATCAATGCAACTCTGCATCAATGCTAAACTCCTGCATCAATGCTAAACTCCCTGCATAATGCTAAACTCCCTGCATCAATGCTAAACTCCCTGCATCATGCTAAACTCCCTGCATGAATGCTACATTCCTGCATGCCTGCTAAACTCCCTGCATGCCTGCTACACTCACTGCATGAATGCTACACTCACTGCATGAATGCTAAACTCCCTGCATGCCTGCTAAACTCCCTGCATGAATGTTTCGAAACTCCCTGCATCCCTAACTTGCTAACACTCCCTGCATGCCTGCTACACTCACTGCATGAATGCTACTCCTGCATGAATGCTAAACTCCTGCATGAATGCTAAACTCCCTGCATCAATGCTAAACTCCCTGCATCAATGCTAAACTCCCTGCATCAATGCTAAACTCCCTGCATCAATGCTAAACTCCCTGCATCAATGCTAAACTCCCTGCATCAATGCTAAACTCCCTGCATCAATGCTAAACTCCTGCATCAATGCTTAACTCCTGCATCAATGCTAAACTCCCTGCATCAATGCTAAACTCCCTGCATCAATGCTAAACTCCCTGCATCAATGCTAAACTCCCTGCATGAATGCTACATTCCCTGCATGCCTGCTAAACTCCCTGCATGCCTGCTACACTCACTGCATGAATGCTACACTCACTGCATGAATGCTAAACTCCCTGCATGCCTGCTAAACTCCCTGCATGAATGCTACACTCCCTGCATACCTGCTAAACTCCCTGCATGCCTGCTAAACTCCCTGCATGAATGCTAAACTCCCTGCATGCCTGCTACACTCACTGCATGAATGCTACACTCACTGCATGAATGCTAAACTCCCTGCATGAATGCTAAACTCCCTGCATGAATGCTACACTCCCTGCATGCCTGCTAAACTCCCTGCATGCCTGCTAAACTCCCTGCATGAATGCTACACTACCTGCATGCCTGCTAAACTCCCTGCATGCCTGCTAAACTCCCTGCATGCCTGCTACACTCACTGCATGAATGCTACACTCACTGCATCAATGCTAATCTCCCTGCATGAATGCTACACTCCCTGCATGCCTGCTAAACTCCCTGCATGCCTGCTAAACTCCCTGCATGCCTGCTAAACTCCCTGCATGAATGCTACAATCACTGCATGAATGCTACCACAGGGGTGCCACTAGGAAGCTTCTTTGGACCCATGGTAAGATAAGATAAGATAAGATTTCTTCGGATTTTTAACCCCGGAGGGTAAGCCACCCAGGATAACCCAAGAAAGTCAGTGCATCATTGAGGACTGTCTGTCTTATTTCCATTGGGGTTCTTAATCATGTCCCCCAGGATGCGACCCACACCAGTCGACTAACAACCCAGGTACCTATTTGCTGCTAGGTGAACATGACAACAGGTGTAAGGAAACACGTCGAAATGTTTCCACCCGCCTGGAATCGAACCCGGGCCCTCCGTGTGTGAAGCGAGAGCTCAAGCCACCAGACCACCGGGCCACTTATTTCACAGTGACAGTCACTAAACCACCAAAAAAGACACCAAATATTTTGTGAATGTTTGAAAGAGCGTGCTGGGTAATGTTCTCTCAATGGTAAACAACGCTTCACTGGCGGGCATCCTGCGTTCTGCGCAGGTGCGGAGCAGGCGGACAGGTCTAATACGTTACGAAACACGAGCCAGTTTACGATTCTCAAAATTGAAAAAAGCTTACGAAACACGATGTTTACGAAATAAGAACCTTACGAAACTCGGGGGTCCACTGTATATGTATGGAGCGCTTCAACAGCAAAGCATTTGAAACCAATCATAAACCAACAAAAATCTGTCATTAGATCACTCAGTCTGATTTTAAACAATATCTATAGTGTTAAACATATGCATACTACATATACAAAACACTCATTACAAATATTAATCCTGGAGAACTGCAACATAACACATAAACATAACACTAAAAATAAATCTTTCTGATGTTCCATATGTATGACTTATCCTCAGTAAGCACTCCATGCAAATCAAAGGATCCAAAATTTGGAACAACCTTCCTGAAGGATCAAAAAGCTTTATACTATATCCTAATCTTTTTCTTTCAACAAACCGGCCATATCCCACCAAGGCAGGATGGCCCAAAAAGAAAAACAAAAGTTTCTCTTTTTAACTTTAGTAATGTATACAGGAGAAGGGGTTACTAGCCCTGTCTCCTAATACCTTCCAAAAAATTGTCTAAAAATCACCTCCTGAACTTGATGAAATATTTTAGTATTTACTCTGTCAGTTGTATCTTATACCATTAACGGGTTCAGTTGCTGCCTCTGCATTGTAATAATAATAATAATAATAATATTTTTATTTCGATGCATGTTACAAGTGTACACTGTTATTGGTAGTTACAATTATAAAACTGTAATGCAAGGAGAGCCACTGGCATGCCATGGCATTAGGGGCAGTTTATTCTAAAGACTTATTCACTAAGTACTTAATGCTAGAGAAATTAATTGAGTTTATTCTAGTTCTGTATTATTTTAAATTACAATATGATTATACATACTATTAAAAGACAATACAAGAGAAATTGGTTGAGTTAATCTAGTTGTATATTTTATTTCGAATTACAGTATGTTGATGCTATACTAGTATAATAACAATACTAGAAAAATTTATTGAGTTTCTTCTAGTTATATATTTTATTTCAAATTAACAAAATGATGATACTATAATATTTTAAATGACAATATGATGATATGAAATTGCAACAAGTGTTAAGGAGGATGACATATAAAATTGAGATTATCTTAAGTAAAATAATATTGGGTTTGAAAGTTTGTTACAGTATGAGTATTTAGTATAGGGTGAGTAGGTGATTTTTGAGAAGAGTCTTGAATTGATTTTCCGACAAGGTTAACTTAATATTTACTGGTAATGAATTCCAGATTCTGGGGCCCTTTATGTGCATAGAATTTTTACATTGTAATCAAAACTATTGTATACAGAAATTATTTATACTAAATTGTAGCACAAAACTACAATTACACTTTATAATCTTATGTAAATACTAATATTAAGTGGTATGTAAGTACAGTGGAACTCCGGATTTCATACACACCGAATATCATACGTTTCGGATTTAGACCACTTTTTTGGGCAAAATTTTGGTCTGGATTTCATACCTCCACCTGGAAATCGTACATATCAGATGCGTCCTGCCCGGGATGCCTCCACTCATGCGTACATGTCTTAGTCGGGCTCTGTCACTGGTCAAGTGAGCATTACTTCTCGCGTTCATCTTAAACATTTCGTAATAATCCTTTTTTTTTGTACTTAATTATTGAGTGCGACTGCAAAATAAGCCACCATGAGCGCAAAGAAAGTTCCTAGTGCCAGCCCTTTGGCCAGGATGTGGAAGAGTTGGTGGAGGACCACAGGGAAGAGCTAACCACTGAAGAGCTGCAAGACCTTCATCTGGAACAGCAACAGACTACAAGTGAGGAAATTGCTTCAGAGGAGGAGGAAGAGAGAGGGGAGAAGGTGCCTTCTTCGGTGATTAAGGACATTTGTGCAAAGTGGAATGAGGTGCAAACTTTTGTGGAAAAATATCACCCTGACCAAGCTGATACAAGTGTATCTGCAACATGTTCAGTGACAATACCTTGTCCCATTTTAGGTAAATCTTAAAGAGATGCGAGAAACAGAGCTCTCTGGACAGATTTTTAGTGCGACAGGGGTCCAGTGCCAGTAAAAGACAAAGAAGGGAAGTAACCCCAGATAGGGCTTTGATACCCGAGGTTCTTATGGAGGGGGATTCCCTTTCCAAACGACAAGCTCTCCTCTTTCTCCCCTCCTCGCCTTCTTCCATACGCCAACAAGAGTCTTCAATAAAGGTATGTATGTAATAGTGATTTAAATGTTCATTTATCCATTTCATTAGTGCTTTATATTTATTTCTCATTTTTTCTGTATGTAAAACTATAGTTATTCTTTAAAAAATGTATTTTTTGTTAATATTTTTGGGTGTCTGGAACGGATTAATTGTATTTACATTATTTCTTATGGGAAATATTACTTTGGTTTTCGTACGTTTCAGATTTAGACTGACCTTCTGGAACGGATTAAGTACGAAATCCGGGATTCCACTGTACTAGCTTTAGTCTGCCCAAAATGTTTTGCAAAACAAGAGAATTTGACAGAATTTGACTTTGAGATATGGCTGGGCTTTGAAATAAGCTGAGATAGGATAACAACTCTTGGCCTATAAATTCTGTTGTGTTATATGTACAAAAAAGAGTGTTTGCCATAAGTTACAGTGACTTTAAGGAAGGTTAATACTATACCTCAAGTTTATCCTTTTTTCTGACAGGTGGAAAGTGATATCACCCTCTCACACTAGACAGCTGCTGTCTCCTTCCAAATATTCAGCTTATTTTTCTGCTTATTATTTTCAAATGCATTATTGTATTTTTTTTAAATAATGGCTGTTTTTTGCTGAGGCAGAGTGACCTGAAAAAGAGGAAATGTAAAGTTTTCTTCTTTTTACATTTAGTAATTTATACAGGAGAATAGGTTACTAGCCCCTTTGCTCCTGATATTTTAGTCACCACTTACATACAAGTACTGTATATGCATACAGTATATGCAGACATTTTTTATGTAACATAAATTTTTGAACCTTTAGAAATAGCATTGTTGTTTGGCTCTTAATGTCCAAGTTTTAATGAGTTGGGTGTTCCTTTAATGAGATGCTAGTCATAATGGCTATATTGGGGTATTACAGTTGGGTGCCTTACCTGGATGATCCTCAGAAGTGTGAACTCAACTGTCAGCCACAGGGACAGAGGTATTGCTAGTTTTTCAAATATTTTTTCCACATACTCTTGAATGAAGGAACAGTAATGGCATGTTTTTGCTATATGGTGGTGCAGCATGGATATCTTCACAACCTTGTACAACAGGAGAGACTGCCGTTCTCTGAGTGTGCCTACTCTGCTGATGACTAGAAGGATACTGGTGCTTGAGCCTTAATGCTACTGTTAAAACATTAAAATGCATGAAATAAAATAATCCTATCTCTGCAGGTACCCACAAGAAGGTTATAATAAGGATGTATCACAACACTGGAGGTGCTAATCACTAACATTTTCAACAGATAAAATATTAATAAGAACATTACTTGCTGGTTTACAGGTGTAATATTCCATCACAGGCAGTAACTTTCAAACTTCAAAGATTACTCTTATCTTTAAGTACTGTACTATAATATAAACCAAGAAATTATTTGTGATTTAGTGTTGATAAAAATAACAGGAAGATGTTTTTCAGATGCATCTAACAATAGATAGTTTAGTTTCACTACTGATAGACATGGTGAAATACAGTGGTACCTCGACTTACGATATTTTTTCATTCCAGAATGCTGTTCAAGTGCCATTACCAAACGAATTTATCTCCTTAAGAAATGTTGTAAAATAGACTAGTCCTTTTAGACCCCCAAAATTACACTTACAAAAGCATTTAAAAAAATAAACTTACATAAAAGGGTGTGTTTGGGGACCATCGTAAGTCGAGGTACCACTGTACATCTACATGATTATCTTCATGTTTGTTATGTATTTCAGTAAATAAAAGAATAGTTATTTTTTTAATGGTGTAAGAGGTCAGTAATTTTCTTCTTAAATTCATAATTTAATTAATAGTTTGTTTTATAAGAATCAAAATACAGTGGACCCCCGAGTAACGAACACCCCGGAAATCGTACAGTTATGTAATAATAATAATAATAATAATTTTTATTTCAATGCATGTTACAAGTGTACAATGTTATTGGTAGTTACAAATATAATACAATTATAAAACTGTAATGCAAGGAGAGCCACTGGCATGCCATGGCATTAGGGGCAGTTTATTCTAGAGGCTTATTCACTAAGTACTTAATGCTAAAGAAATTGATTGAGTTTATTCTAGTTCTATATTATTTAAATTATTAAATGGTTATACATACTATTTAAAGACAATACAAGAGAAATTGGTTGAGTTTAATCTAGTTGTAGAATTTATTTCAAATTACAGTATGTTGATGCTATACTAGTATAATAACAATACTAGAAATAGTTTTTAGAGTTTCATCTAGGTATATATTTTATTTCAAATTAAGAAAATGATGATACTATAAGATTTTAAATGACAATATGATGATATGAGATTGCAACAAGTGTTAAGGAGGATGAACATATCAAAATGAGATCTTCTTAAGTAAAATAATATTGGGTTTGGAAGTTTGTTACAGTATGAGTATTTAGTATAGGGTGAGTAGGTGACTTTTGAGAAGAGTCTTGAATTGATTTTCCGACAAGGTTAACTTGATATTTACTGGTAATGAATTCCAGATTTTGGGGCCCTTTATGTGCATAGAATTTTTACATTGGTTAGTATGGACTCGGGTATGTCAAATAGTGATCTGTGTCTTGTGTCATGTTCGTGGGACCTATTAAAGTTGTTGAGGAGAATTCTGAGCGCAGGGTTAATATTAGCATGTAGAGTTTTATGTATGTAGAAGGCACATGAATAGGTATGAATATTTTTTATGGTGAGTAGTTTTAAGGTTCTGAATATAGGTGGAGTATGCTGTCTAGAGTGGGAATTTGTTATCATCCTGACTGCAGCCTTTTGCTGGGTTATGAGTGGTCTAAGGTGATTTAATGTTGTTGAGCCCCATGCACAGATTCCATAGGTGAGATAAGGGTAGATAAGAGAATGATATAGTGCAATGAGAGCTGGTTGAGGCACATAATAGCGTATCTTAGATAATATACCTACTGTCCTTGAGATTTTCTTGGAAATTTGTTGTATGTGTGTTTGGAATTTAAGACTACTGTCAAGGTGGATTCCTAGGAATTTTCCTCTGTGAGCCTTGTGATGGGTGAACCATTTAGCGTTATGTTAAGTGGAACATTTGTAGCTTTGTTTCCAAACTGAATGTAGTAGGTCTTGTCCGTATTGAGAGTAAGCTTATTTGTCATCATCCATGTTGATATTTTCTGTAATTCGGCATTAACTGTGTTGGCTAGTACGACTGGATTTGGGTGGAGAAGACATATGTTGTGTCATCTGCAAACAAAATGGGTTTGAGTAGTTGTGATGCATTCGGTAGGTCATTTATGTAAATGAGGAATAGGAGTGGCCCCAGGACACTACCTTGAGGACACCGACTGTAATTTGTTGTGTGGAAGAGTTCTCTCCATTTGTGTTCACGTACTGACTTCTGTTGCTAAAGGTACGACTTTAGGTAGTTGAGGGTGCCCCCTAATACCATAGTGCGCTAGTTTTGTGAGCAATAAATCATGGTCGACTGTATCAAATGCTTTGCGTAGGTCTATGAAGATTCCCAGCGGAACCTCTTTCTTCTCAAGTGCGGTGTATATTAACTCTAACATGTGTGTTATAGCATCGTTTGTGCTCTTGTTGGTCCTGAATCCAAATTGACAGGGGTTTAGTACATTGTGTAAGTATAATATTGTAAGTGCTTGTGGAAGTGTATTTTTGGGGGTCTGAAATAGACTAACCTACGTGACATTATTCCTTAATGGAGTAAATTCGTTTGGTAATGGCACTTGAGCAGGCTTCTGGAATGAAGTTTTTACGTTACTCAGGGGTCCACTGTACTATAACAATTAAGTGTACATTTAAGTGATTACAATTAAGTGTACACTTACGTGCATCTGTCATTTACTGTTTGTGGAGCTATACTGTACTAAGAAAGCTTCACAAACATAGTCAATTTAATATACATACAGCCTTCAAAGAATAAATTTTTAATCTATAATTAATTTGATTGGAAACAATAAACTACAGTATATATTTTGAGTCACTCATTTGATCACATACATATTTTGTGCATTGTATTGCATGATTAATACAATGTTTAAAACTGCATGTCGGGCTTGTAGGAATTGGTGTTTGCTGTGTGAAGGTAAAATAGCATAACTCAATAATGCTTGAATTTTTGCCAAGTGGCTTAATGGAAAAATTCTTATGTACTTATTGAAGCAAATTTTGTAAGTTAGCAAACAAGAATTTAAACTGTAGAAATATTGCACTGTAGATATGAGTGTAAGTATATGAGTGAATAACCTGAAAATTGGATTCAACAGCTGGGTGCCCCATCTTAAGGCACCGCGGAAATGTGAACTGAATTGTCAGCCTGAAGGTGAAAGATTTTACTATCGTCATGCACTGAAGGTGGTAGATGGAACACCGTGTGAAAGTGAGGGACGTGACATCTGTGTCGATGGGCATTGTATGGTAATTATGAATAATACAACTTTTTATATATTAGTAAGAGGTATGTATTCTGAATAAGTTTACCGAGTATACCAGGTAAAGTGTATGGCAGGGTTATTATTGAAAGAATTAGAGGTAAGACAGAGAGTAGGATTGCAGATGAGCAAGGAGGCTTTAGAGTGGGTAGGGGATGTGTAGATCAAGTGTTTACAGTGAAGCATATATGTGAACAGTATTTAGATAAAGGTAGAGAAGTTTTTATTGCATTTATGGATTTAGAAAAGGCATATGATAGAGTGGATAGGGGAGCAATGTGACAAATGTTGCAAGTGTATGGAATAGGTAGTAAGTTACTGAAGGCTGTAAAGAGTTTTTATGAGGATAGTGAGGCTCAGGTTAGGGTATGTAGGAGAGAGGGAGATTACTTCCCGGTAAAAGTAGGTCTTAGACAGGGTTGTGTAATGTCACCATGGTTGTTTAATATATTTATAGATGGGGTTGTAAAAGAAGTAAATGCTAGGGTGTTGGGGAGAGGGGTGGGATTAAATTATGGAGAATTAAATGCAAAATGGGAGTTGACATAGTTACTTTTTGCTGATGATACTGTGCTTATGGGAGATTCTAAAGAAAAGTTGCAAAGGTTAGTGGACGAGTTTGGGAGAGTGTGTAAAGGTAGAAAGTTAAAAGTGAACATAGATAAGAGTAAGGTGATGAGGGTATCAAACGATTTAAATAAAGAAAAATTGGATATCACATTGGAGAGAGGGATTATGGAAGAAGTAAATGTTTTCAGATATTTGGGAGTTGATGTGTCAGCGGATGGGTTTATGAAGGATGAGGTTAACCATAGAATTGATGAAGGAAAAAGGTGAGTGGTGCATTGAGGTATCTGTGGAGACAAAAACTTTATCCATGGAGGCAAAGAAGGGAATGTACGAAAGTATAGTGGTACCAACACTCTTATATGGGTGTGAAGCATGGGTTGCAAATGCTGCAGCGAGGAGGAGGCTGGAGGCAGTGGAGATGTCCTGTCTAAGGGCAATGTGTGGTGTAAATATTATGCAGAAAATTCGGAATGTGGAAATTAGGAGAAGGTGTGGAGTTACTAAAAGTATTTGTCAGAGGGCTGAAGAGGGGTTGTTGAGGTGGTTTGGTCATTTAGAGAGAATGGATCAAAGTAGAATGACTTGGAGAGCGTATAAATCTGTAGGGGAAGGAAGGCGGGGTAGGGGTCGTCCTAGAAAAGGTTGGAGGGAAGGGGTAAAGGAGGTTTTGTGGGCGAGGGCTTGGACTTCCAGCAAGCATGTGTGAGCGTGTTAGATAGGAGTGAATGGAGACGAATGGTTTTTGGGACATGACGATCTGTTGGAGTGTGAGCAGGGTAACATTGTGTGAAGGGATTCAGGGAAACCAGTTAATTGATTTAGTTGGACTTGAGTCCTGGAAATGGGAAGTACAATGCCTGCACTTTAAAGGAGGGTCTGAGATAGTGACAGCTGGGAGGGAC
This sequence comes from Cherax destructor, assembly GCA_009830355.1. Classification (NCBI taxonomy): domain Eukaryota; kingdom Metazoa; phylum Arthropoda; class Malacostraca; order Decapoda; family Parastacidae; genus Cherax; species Cherax destructor. Next base: position 7,047 of record WNWK01006899.1, on the reverse strand, counting down.
TTTTCTCAGCTGTCGTATCTGAGCTCCTCTGCAAAGACAGTGATTATGTATGAGTGTGGTGAAAGTGTTGAATGATGATGAAAGTTTTTTCTTTTTGGGGATTTTCTTTCTTTTTGGGTCACCCTGCCTCGGTGGGAGACGGCCGACTTGTTGAAAAAAAAAAAAAAAAAATGTATTCTGAATCAGAGAGAATTATTTTTCTAATAATGGTGGATGAACTTAACCATAAACTTTGTTTAAGATACAGTATAAAGTTTAATAGAAGGAAAATACCTAGCCTTGGTACATCATCAGGTGCCCATTATAAACACTGGTGCATCATCGGTTGCTTAATCACTGAGTGTGTCATAATTTGATACATGCCTCAGGAGAAGTTTGCCTGATAAGAAAAACTCCAAGAGCTGTTAAAGGATAAGTATTAGATTTTTTTTTCAACAAACCAGCTGTATCCCATCGAGGCAGGGTGACCTAAAAAGAAATATGAAAGTTTTTCTTTTTAAATTTAGTAATTTATACTGAAGGGGTTACTAGCCCCTTGCTCCCAGCATTTTAGTCACCTCTTATGATACACATGGCTTACGGAGGAAGAATTCTGTCCCACTTTCCCATGGAGAAGTGTTAGATATATATGTTTATTATCACAGATGATTGATGATAGTACAGTTTTCAAGGCTTTACTCCAATTTTTATTTGGTTATTGTAAAAAATGACTAATTATGGTACATGTAATTTATTTTTGGAAAGCTTAATTAGCTTGAACATTAAAGCAAAAATTATTCTAGTAATTTTTCAGTCTTTAAAATGTGTATGCATTATTTTTCAAAGTTTATTTTAATTCCAAAATGGAAAATGATTTTATTTTATAAAAAATACTTTTAACAGTACATTGTATGAGTATATTGATAATTTGCTTTACAGCCTGTTGGATGTGATTTAATCCTGGGGTCGTCAGCTAAGGAAGACAAGTGCAGAGTGTGTAATGGTGACAGTTCTACATGTAACACTATCACTGGGGATTTTATGCAGAAGACACTCACAGTTGGTTATAACGATATTGTTCTAATACCTGCTGGTGCCACTAATATTTATGTAGAAGAAGTTGTGGCTTCAAATAACTATTTAGGTGAGTCAGTAGAAAATGAAATAGCACATGAATGTACACTTGATAGTTATGTGTAATTTTTTTTTAAATTAGTGAAGCAGTTCAGTGATTAAAATCTGAGATTTGCCGATACTATAACTACATTTTATATCACAATTAGTAAGCTATTAATGATTTTTATGTATTTCTTTATAGCTGTCAGAAACATGACAGGCTTCTTTTTCCTTAACGGAAATTGGAGAATTGACTTCCCAAGAGCAAGGAAATTTTCTGGCACCATCTTCCATTATGAAAGGAAAGCTGATGGTGTTGGAATTTTTGCTCCTGAGGTTTTACGAGCCCTAGGGCCTACAACAGAGCCCCTCTTCATTGTGGTAAGTAGTAATCCTGCTGAATATATGTAAAGCATGAGATGGAGAATTCTGTAATATTTTTGTCCTTATCGGTTAAACTGATATTATTCCATTGATGAATATGTAACAACATATTGTTGGGAGTGGACTGAACAAGCCATGTTTAAATTTTATGCTGAAATATATCTTCATAAGAATATAAATTTCTTTTCAAAAACTGAACACTGTTACTCAGACTTTTACATGGATTAAAAGTTTATGTACAGTATATTGAAAATAACCAAATAGAACTGATACAGCTATGAAATTTTCAACAAAAATAGGTTAGTAACTTTATAAAACTTGGTATCCTAGAATAGAAAACCTTCCAGAAGTAAGGCCTGTCCAACAACTTTCAGAAATATTTCACAAGAATTTTTTTGTGGACACTGAGAGTAATATTAATTTTGGGAGTCTGGTTAGTGAAAAGGTTAATGCACCTAGGTCATTAAATCCAGATTTGTCTGTTATTTCTACGGTCCACTGCGTAAATATATTTATGATTTGACAGGCAAAGTCTGCTAAATCCTGAATTGTTTGTTATTCTTACAAGAATGTAAAAACAATATTATTTGGTTTTAATGGACAATTGGCATTACTGGACACCCTCTTCTTTTCTATTAGTCCATTAAGCTGAGGTTTTACTGTAGTAAGAGATGAGGCAAGTGTATTTAGATATCTGGAAGTGATATATCAGTAGATGGGTGTATGAAACACATGTATTATGGATTAGATGATGGAAAGAAAGTAGCTGGAGTATATTTAAAGAAAGGAATTTGTCATGGGAGGTAAAAAAGGGAATGCAAGAAGAATATTTTAGCATTTAAGCTTTGTATGAGTTTGAGGCATGATCATGAAGTGTTGCAGCAAGGAGGAGGCTGAATGCCATGAGATCATTGTGTGCTATGAGAATAAGGAGTGAAGAATTTAGAAAATGACTTCGTGGCATGTAATTCATATTTCAAGGAGAGGAGGGGTTGTTGAGATGTTCTGGATATGTAGAAAGGATGGCGCATGATAGATTGTATAAATCTGGGGTGGATAGGATACAGATAATGTACAAGGAAGGGCTGGAAGGAGGGTGTGAATGAGATTATACATGAAGGGGCTTGAGCATCCAACAACCATTTGTTAACTAAATGTAAAAACATTTATTTTAAATTCTATAACAAACCTGCTTCACATTATTTTCTTAATACAACAGGCCCTTCTGTTTTCTGTAAATGGGTCAAGGGTAGGTGTTTTTTTCATTAATTGGGGGTTTTTAATTAACAGAATTTTGAGTAAAATAAGTATTATTTTTCTTTATTTTTTAATTTATATTAAGATCATTGACTTTTGTCTTTTGTGACTTTTTAATACTGTCATAGTTCTCCTTAGCCTCTTGATATCCTATTACATTGCTTGTTATTTTTATTTTATTCTTTGTTTTGTTTTTACAAGTATTATTTAAAGAAGCATTTGATATTATTCTTGTTCTTTTGTTTTCTTATATTCCATAGTTCATCTGTGAAGCAGTGCTGGGATCTGAGGTGGAAAGCCTCAGTCAGTATGTAATCTGAGTTAAAATAAACCCTGGGTATACCCATGGCTCTCTGCATGGCACAGTGAGTAAGATTACAAGCCAAGTGAGTGCCAGAATACAGCAAGGATGCACTAAGGGTTAATTGTGATTTAAGTTTATATGATAACAAGAGTATGTGTTTGTTCTGACTGAGGCCTCCTGCTGCAGACCCATGCAGCACTTGTCTGTCCAACATTAGTGTCATGTATCCTACCAGTATTAAAGGCCATAAAAAATTGCTTTGTAATTCACAATGTAAATCCTTCAAAACATAAATAATGTTCCATTAACCTCCTTGTATCCACTTTTGTTTTTAGCTTTTATATCAAGAGAGTAACCCAGGAATCACCTATGAGTACAGTGTTCCAAAGGAGGTAACACAGGCTGAAGCAGAAACATATGACTGGATTTTTGGAACATATGGGGAATGTTCTGTAGAGTGTGGTGGTGGTGAGTATTGCCTTAAATTTTTATACAAGTCCTTGCAAAACCAGTCAATCACAGGTACTTGTACTTGTTCAAATGAATGAATTAGATTTTCTTAATATTGTTCTCTATTGCTGTCATTATTACTTGTCTGTTTCAAGATAGACTAGAGCTTTGCATCTATTTATAAATCTTGGGATCAATACTGCAAGTTAACTCCTTGAACATTCTACAGTCATCCCTTGGTTTTCGATTTTAATCCGTTCCAGATGGATCAGCTAAAACCAAAATCGGCAAAAACCAAAACTATTTTCCCCATAAGAAATAATGGAAATTCAATTAATCCGTTCCAGAAACCCAGAAGTTTGGAAAAAAAAAATTGGGGGCCTTAAAGATAGATTTACATGCACAAATGAATGAACTCTATGTGGCACTTACCTTTATTGAAGACTGATGTTGCTGGATGGAAGAGAGGGAGGAGGGGAAAGGGAAGAGACCCTATTTTTTGGAAGGAGAATCCCCTTCCATAAGGAATTTAGGTACCAAGTCCTTATCCGGGGTCACTTCCCTGCATGCCTGCTACACTCCCTCCCTACCTGCTACACTCCTTCCCTGCCTGTTATGCTCCCTCCCTCCCTGCTACACTCCCTGCCTGCTACACTCCCTGCCTGCTACACTCCCTGCCTGCTACACTCCCTCCCTGCCTGCTACACTCCCTGCATACATGCTACACTCCCTGCATACATGCTACACTCCCTGCATACCTGCTACACTCCCTGCATACCTGCTACACTCCCTGCATACCTGCTACACTCCCTGCATACATGCTACACTCCCTGCATACATGCTACACTCCCTGCATACATGCTACACTCCTGGCATACATGCTACACTCCCTGCATTTATGCTACACTCCCTGCATACATGTTACACTCCCTGCATGCATGCTACACTCCCTGCATTCATGCTACACTCCATGCATACCTGCTACACTCCCTGCATACCTGCTACACTCCCTGCATACCTGCTACACTCCCTGCATACCTGCTACACTCCCTGCATACCTGCTACACTCCCTGCATACATGCTACACTCCCTGCATGGCTGCTACACTCTTAAACTCCATCGTGTTTCTCACTTTCTTTGGGCCCATGGTAGCTTTCTTTGGGCCCATGGTAGCTTATTTAGTAGTCACACACAATAATCAAGGGCCAAAAACAATGAATTGTTAATAAATGTTTTGTATGAACTCCTGGGGTGATGTTCGCTCAACCATAAACAATGCTAGACTGCGTGACAATGTGTGTGGGAGGTGCGTGTGTGGTGGGCCTACGGCCTTTGTATGTGCGCGGCACTGGTATACAGGTTCCGTACCATCGGCGAAAACTGAGACAATTGGCGAAAACTAAGACAATTTTTCCACGAAAAAAGTGATTGAAAACTAAAATCAGTGAAAACTGAGACAATCGAAAACCAAGGGATGACTGTACTTTAAAGGTCTGTCTGTTCATCGATGTCTTCAATGAACCTCCTAATTATCTTCTTTGTCATTCCTTCTTGTTTGCTAATCCTATGATTTGCCTTAACCATCCTAATTAAATGCTTCCCCAGCCCAGGTATCTCAACATATTCACAGCTCCACACTTTCCTCCCATCCTAGAATAAAATTTTCTACTGTCTCAGAGAAAGGAGATGGATGCTTGTAGGCTAGTACATCAGAGTAGGCACAAATAGGTAATTGCAGGGAAAGAAGAATGTGTACATATTGTAACTTCTTTTAAGGGAAGTAATATTTTTTTTTTTTTTTTTTTTTCAACAAGTCGGCCGTCTCCCACCGAGGCAGGGTGACCCAAAAAGAAAGAAAATCCCCAAAAAGAAAAACTTTCATCATCATTCAACACTTTCACCACACTCATACATAATCACTGTCTTTGCAGAGGAGCTCAGATACGACAGCTGAGAAAAGTCCCTCCCAGCTGTCACTATCTCAGACCCCTCCTTTAAAGTGCATGCATTGTACTTCCCATTTCCAGGACTCAAGTCCAACTAAATCAATTAACTGGTTTCCTGAATCCCTTCACAAAATGTTACCCTGCTCACACTCCAACAGATCGTCATGTCCCAAAACCATTCGTCTCCATTCACTCCTATCTAACACGCTCACACATGCTTGCTGGAAGTCCAAGCCCTCGCCCACAAAACCTCCTTTACCCCTTCCCTCCAACCTTTTCTAGGACGACCCCTACCCCGCCTTCCTTCCCTACAGATTTATACGCTCTCCAAGTCATTCTACTTTGATCCATTCTCTCTAAATGACCAAACCACCTCAACAACCCCTCTTCAGCCCTCTGACAAATACTTTTAGTAACTCCACACCTTCTCCTAATTTCCACATTCCGAATTTTCTGCATAATATTTACACCACACATTGCCCTTAGACAGGACATCTCCACTGCCTCCAGCCTCCTCCTCGCTGCAGCATTTGCAACCCATGCTTCACACCCATATAAGAGTGTTGGTACCACTATACTTTCGTACATTCCCTTCTTTGCCTCCATGGATAACGTTTTTGTCTCCACAGATACCTCAATGCACCACTCACCTTTTTTCCTTCATCAATTCTATGGTTAACCTCATCCTTCATAAACCCATCCGCTGACACGTCAACTCCCAAATATCTGAAAACATTTACTTCTTCCATAATCCCTCTCTCCAATGTGATATCCAATTTTCTTTATTTAAATCGTTTGATACCCTCATCACCTTACTCTTATCTATGTTCACTTTTAACTTTCTACCTTTACACACTCTCCCAAACTCGTCCACTAACCTTTGCAACTTTTCTTTAGAATCTCCCATAAGCACAGTATCATCAGCAAAAAGTAACTGTGTCAACTCCCATTTTGCATTTAATTCTCCATAATTTAATCCCACCCCTCACCCCAACACCCTAGCATTTACTTCTTTTACAACCCCATCTATAAATATATTAAACAACCATGGTGACATTACACATCCCTGTCTAAGACCTACTTTTACCGGAAGTAATCTCCTCTCTCCTACACACCCTAACCTGAGCCTCACTATCCTCATAAAAACTCTTTACAGCCTTCAGTAACTTACTACCTATTCCATACACTTGCAACATTTGCCACATTGCTCCCCTATCCACTCTATCATATGCCTTTTCTAAATCCATAAATGCAATAAAAATTTCTCTACCTTTATCTAAATATTGTTCACATATATGCTTCACTGTAAACACTTGATCTACACATCCCTACCCACTCTAAAGCCTCCTTGCTCATCTGCAATCCTACTCTCTGTCTTACCTCTAATTCTTTCAATAATAACCCTGCCATACACTTTACCTGGTATACTCAGTAAACTTATTCCCCTATAATTTTTACACTCTCTTTTATCCCCTTCCCTTTATATAAAGGAACTATACATGCTCGCTGCCAATCCCTAGGTACCTTCCCCTCTTTCATACATTTATTAAACAAAAACACCAACTACTCCAACACTATATCCCCCTGCTTTTAACATTTCTGTCATGATTC
>WNWK01006898.1:0-100081 GCA_009830355.1 Cherax destructor | reverse complement strand
GACGGAGACTCGAACCTACGAACCTCATGAGGTTCGTAGGTTCGAGTCTCCAGTCAGTCAAAGATCAGTGTTTGTATATATATATATATATATATATATATATATATATATATATATATATATATATATATATATATATATATATATATATATATATATATATATATATATATATATATATATATATATATATATATATATATATATATATATATATATATATATATATATATATATATATATATATTTGGGAATGAATAAACAAGAGAGAAAGGGAGAGTGAAGAGGAAAGTGCATTAGTAGAAGGCTGTGGAGGCTGGCTGCCTGCCTGCCTGGTTGCCTGGCTGACTGGCTGGCTACCTGCCTGGCTAGCTGGCTGCCTGGATGGCTACCTGGCTGGATGCCTTCCTGGATGGCTGGCTCCCTGGATGGCTGGGGGAGCGACTAAACCTGACATCCAGATTGAGAATGACATTCACTTAAACCTGTCTGCTTTTTGTATTTTTTTATAATCACCTGGAATGACAATCCTGGCGAGCACACACACATACACACACACATACAAACACACCGGACGGACCAGTGCTAGAAAGATATATAGTGTTGTGATATATCCTGCACAGTGCTTGAAGGATCTGACAACGTTATAAAGGTTTAATAGTGCTGGAAGGATCTGACATAGTGCTAGATGAATCAAAAAATGATGGGAGGATCTAACACAGTGCTGGGAGGATCTAAATGAGTACTGGAAGGACTTAACAAAGTTCATTAAGGATCTAACTCTGTGATGGAAAGACCTAAAACAGTTCTGAATGGCTCTAACACTGTTCTGGGAGGATCCAGTACCATTCTGGAAGGATCGAATTCAATCTAGGAAGAATGTCATTCAATACTGGAAGGATCTAACCCAAAGATGTAAGGATATAATAAAATGTTGGTACGATCTAGCACAGTGCTAGAAGGATAAAAGAGCAGAACGGGAAGACTAACAGTGCTGGAAAGATTTAACACAATACTGGAAGAATCTATCCTGATGCTGGAAAGACGTGATACATTGATGGAAGCTTCTAACAGTGCTAAAAGTGTTTTATAATGATGTAAGGATCCACCTCCATCTCTGAAGAATGTAACACCGTACTGGAATTTTCTATCCCAGTGCTGGAAGGATCTAACAAAGTGGTAAAAGGATCCAATATTGCTGTAAGGATCTAAAAACAATACAGGAAGTATCTAACCCAGTACTAGAAGGATGGAACAACGCTGGAAGTATCTAACACAGTGCTGGAAGCAAGTGCTTGATCTATCCTAGCGTTGGAATGATGCAAAACTGGAAGGATTTAATACAGTCCTTGAACGATCTTACTCGGTGCTGGAAGGATCTGACAGAGTGCTGGAAAGCTCTAACACACTACTAAAAAGAGCTTAGACAGTGCTGGAAGGATAAAAAACAGAACTGCAATGTATTGCGCCCCCTGAATGGGGCCCAATGTTTATAGTGTATATTGTATGTATATATAAACCTTTTCATATAATTTTACATTGCCGATATTTTCATTAATAGTTAAAATGAAAATATCTTGTTTTATAATATTATTTATTATGTTATCTATGTATGTACGTAGGATGTAACATATTACACTTCTCACTAAGCTCGCTGTTGAAGAGTTATGATTGGCTGTCCGCCGTCGCAAACTGCCTTGCTAACTACCGCTCGCTTGCTTGTGTCAGGCTGTACCTCGCGCCGTCGCTGGAGTAGCGTGCGCGAGTCACGTGATCTCACCTGATGTGAGGCTTGCAGTCCATCTGCTTCTAGTCCTGGTAACATCTCTCGAGCGACTTCTACGAGAAACATCTCTCCAGGGATCTCTCTCGTCTCTGGCTGTTTTGGTAGAGCATGATTTCGCTGGTGAGTTCGAAACGTATCACTCGTTCAGACTTAGTGGTTTTGACGTTTTGCAGAGGTTGTGTGTCGTGTGGAGGCACTCTTCAACCTTGGCCCGAAGCTGAAGCTTCTGACCTACTTTGTGTGGCATCTACGCACCGTCGTAGTCGGGGATTTAGTTATGTTGAATTTAGATTCAGTATTAAGGGAGTTTTATGACTTTTAAGGAGGATCTGCTGATGGTCCTCAGTTAGGGTGGTTACTTTGTCTCCTTGTTCCTGACGCTGTGGGCTGTTTGGTACATTATTACTGTTTGGCGAATGTTTCGTTATTTTGTACAAGCAAGCTGTTTTGATTGCCTTGATGGTCGAGAAGATAGATTATTTGAGGACTTATTGTCAGTCACTGTTTAAGTCTATTTCGAGTCAAGTCTTACTGAGACATAACAATAATAATAAAATTATTATTTTTACTATGATGATTATTATTATTATATTCATTATTAATATTATATTTATTATCATTAAATCCCCAGTATCTCCACAAGGATCACACAGCGTCTAGGAAATAGGAGGAAATGAGGTTTGCTTCGAGGAAGACAAAGGTAGCTCTAGGATCAAGAGCCCAACACACGCATCTCGTCACCTCCTGTGAAGGGCGAGGGTGTCCAACAGTGACTGTGAAGGGCGAGGGTGTCCAACAGTGACTGTGAAGGGCGAGGGTGTCCAACAGTGATTGTGAAGGGCGAGGGTGTTCAACAGTAACAGTGACTGTGAAGGGCGAGGGTGTCCAACAGTGACTGTGAAGGGCGAGGGTGTCCAACAGTGACTGTGAAGGGCGAGGGTGTCCAACAGTGACTGTGAAGGGCGAGGGTGTCCAACAGTGACTGTGAAGGGCGAGGATGTTCAACAGTGACTGTGAAAGGCGAGGATGTTCAACAGTGACTGTGAAGGGCGAGGATGTTCAACAGTGACTGTGAAGGGCGAGGATGTTCAACAGTGACTGTGAAGGGCGAGGATGTTCAACAGTGACTGTGAAGAGCGAGGGTGTCCAACAGTGACTGTGAAGGGCGAGGGTGTATAACAGTGACTGTGAAGGGCGAGGGTGTCCAACAGTGACTGAAGGGCGAGGGTGTCCAACAGTGACTGTGAAGGGCGAGGATGTTCAACAGTGACTGTGAAGAGCGAGGGTGTTCAACAGTGACTGTGAAGGGCGAGGGTGTCCAACAGTGACTGTGAAGGGCGAGGATGTTCTACAGTGACTGTGAAGAGCGAGGGTGTCCAACAGTGACTGTGAAGGGCGAGGATGCTCAACAGTGACTGTGAAGGGCGAGGGTGTCCAACAGTGACTGTGAAGGGCGAGGATGTTCAACAGTGACTGTGAAGGGCGAGGGTGTCCAACAGTGACTGTGAAGGGCGAGGGTGTCCAACAGTGACTGTGAAGGGCGAGGGTGTCCAACAGTGACTGTGAAGGGCGAGGATGTTCAACAGTGACTGTGAAGGGCGAGGGTGTCCAACAGTGACTGTGAAGGGCGAGGATGTTCAACAGTGACTGTGAAGGGCGAGGATGTTCAACAGTGACTGTGAAGGGCGAGGGTGTCCAACAGTGACTGTGAAGGGCGAGGATGTTCAACAGTGACTGTGAAGGGCGAGGATGTTCAACAGTGACTGTGAAGGGCGAGGATGTTCAACAGTGACTGTGAAGGGCGAGGGTGTCCAACAGTGACTGTGAAAGGCGAGGATGTTCAACAGTGACTGTGAAGGGCGAGGGTGTCCAACAGTGACTGTGAAGGGCGAGGATGTTCAACAGTGACTGTGAAGGGCGAGGATGTTCAACAGTGACTGTGAAGGGCGAGGGTGTCCAACAGTGACTGTGAAGGGCAAGGATGTTCAACAGTGACTGTGAAGGGCGAGGATGTTCAACAGTGACTGTGAATGGCGAGGGTGTCCAACAGTGACTGTGAAGGGCGAGGGTGTCCAACAGTGACTGTGAAGAGCGAGGGTGTCCAACAGTGACTGTGAAGGGCGAGGGTGTCCAACAGTGACTGTGAAGGGCGAGGGTGTCCAACAGTGACTGTGAAGGGCGAGGGTGTATAACAATGACTGTGAAGGGCGAGGGTGTCCAACAGTGACTGTGAAGGGCGAGGGTGTCCATTATACAGCATGCCATCGAGACCAAGATACAGATATTGTTGAAAATGTTATGAAATACCTACAGACTGAAGATTAAGATATGTGCAGCAGTTGAGTATCTTTTTTGATGAAACGTTTCTCCTACACAGTAGGATTCTTCAGTCAAATATAATGGGAGAAGAAGTAATGAAATCTGGAACAAGGTGGTCAGTCCCTCAGCCTGGAGAAGAGTTCAGCTCCATGGTCTGGAACAAGCTGAACTCTTCTCCAGGCTGAGGGACTGACCACCTTAAATACTTTATCTCCAAGGTTGTGGACTGATTACATCATCTTTATTTCATTACTACTACCTTTGTATTTGACTGAAGAAACCTAATGTATAGGCGAAACGTTGCATCAAAAAAGACTGGTGCACATGTCTTAATCTTGAAGACACAGATAGCAGAACATGAGTGTTGGAGTCACGTTTCGCTCAAATGCGCACTTTTTCATGACTTGATAAAACGCTTTTCCTATTTCCAACCATTGCCAAAATAAAGCTTTCCCTAGAGTGAAAATATATCCGTAATAAAGCTTTGCCTGGTGCTAGAAATGCCACAATAAGCTCTCCCAGTGACAGAAGATGCCAGAGTAAAGCTCTCCCAGTGCCAGAAGATGCCAGAGTAAAGCTCTCCCAGTGCCAGAAGATGCCACAATAAAGCTCTCCCTATAACGAAGTTTTTCACTTGAGATTTGATGTTCATAGATGATGGTAGTGAGCTTCTCAGCCACTCAAGACACATCTTCTTGTAGGTTCGCCGGTATGTCCGGCCCGGGTCTTCTCCAAATGGTGACCCTGATGAGCTCTGAGCTTTGTTCTTCCTGACACTTGAGCTCTAAGCTGGTGACTAAATCTCTATCTTATAGTACCAGCTGGTGGCACCATCACTGTGGCAGCTGATGCCACCATCACTGGGGTAGCTGATGCCACCATCACTGGGGCAGCTGATGCCACCATCACTATGGCAGCTGATGCCACCATCACTGTGGCAGCTGGTGCCACCATCACTGTGGCAGCTGGTGCCACCATCACTGGGGCAGCTGATGCCGCCATCACTGTGACAGCTGGTGCCACCATCACTGGGGCAGCTGATGCCACCATCACTGTGACAGCTGGTGCCACCATCACTGGGGCAGCTGGTGTTTTCATCACTGACAGCTGGTGTCACCATCACTGAGGCAGCTGGTGTCACCATCACTGTGACAGCTGGTGCCACCATCACTGTGACAGCTGGTGTCACCATCACTAGGGCACCTGGTGCCACCATCACTGTGACAGCTGGTGCCACCATCACTGTGACAGCTGGTGTCACCATCACTGTGACAGCTGGTGCCACCATCACTGTGACAGCTGGTGTCACCATCACTGAGGCAGTTGGTGCTACCATGAACCTGTTTTAATCTCACTTTCATCTCGTCTCACGTGGGCGTCGGGTTTACACTGTTGCCATTCTTGTGTGGCGCCATGCTGCATCGTTGCCATGTAATTCCCATACGTGTGAATCATGACCTCCGGGCGAGGCATCACACAACAACTCTGCCCTCGAGAGAGAGTCACAAGTGACTCCTCGAGTCCTCTTGTCCATGTCCTAATGTTCTCCATTAAGCCAATTCGAAAGTAAGGTTCTGTTTTGAAAGGAGAGTTTGAAAGTTTATGTGAAGGTTGTGCCTTGTTGGGCACAGCGTTCCCTTGAGTACTTTGTTGACCTTGTTCATGTTGCTATGCTTTGAATTATCCACCCATTTGCCAGCCAGACCCAATGGTGTTTAACCTGACCACGGCGCATGCATTATCCACAACGCCCTCTACGTGTCCTGTTTTCTTTAAGTCAAGAGTCACTCTACTAAACAATCATGTCTTCTAAGATGGGACAATGATAAAATAAACATTATTGGAATTTTTTCCATCCTTATGAAGATATCAGTATTAGGTATTCAGGAGACAGTCTACCTCTCTCTCTGTCTCTGTCTCTTTCTCTCTCTCTCTCCCTCGACTGACAATCCGTGTCGAGAGACTAACTAATACAGTACTACTATCTTAATCTTATCTCGATTATAATTCAGAAGTAAGGTTAAGTCTCATTGTATACATTCTGTATACATACACAGAAAAATACCTGTAAAAAAATGATTACACACACACACACACACAGGTAATATGATCACACGCACACGGGTGTTCATTGCACACGATGGAACATTCTCCTGTCACAGGAGACACAGTCAGCACATTCTCAAGTCAATGATACACTCGCAACACAATCAGTTCAAGATGACTGGAATGTTTACCGCAGCATCCTCATGGTATTCGACTCGAAACTAAAGGACCTGGGTTCGATTCCTTGACTGAGTGAGACGTTGAAGCAAAGGTGACGTATGCAAGTGTCCTTTCACGTCACTCCCTGTTAGTCTAGCAGCTGTAAGTAGGTAACTGGGTGTAAGTAGGTAACTGGGTGTTAGTCGACTGATGTAAACTGATTCCTGGTGAAGGGGGAAGGTACAGCGAACATTAGTTAAGCTCGTACCTTGACATTAACTGAAGTACGATAACCTCTCTTAGTCTGTAAAATTATTTGTAAAATTATCGATTTTAAGATATGTCACTATTTTCTGGAGGCATATTTAAAAACAGCCACATAGTATATAGAAGAAAAAAAATGAACTTCAGATGTTTTAAACAAGAATAAATGGTAAATGTTTGTTTATATTGAATGTATGAACAGACTACCGACTTAGAGTACCAGCAAGAGGAAGATCCCATCAACATACATTCTTATGCGCTGTAAAGGATTTAAGGATCGTGTTTACACTGGCGTATGTATGAAACAAAGGGGCGGAGCACGCGTGTGGGTGGCAATAATTGCAGGTTTCAAATCAAGGGTTTCCGACCCTTTTGTCTAGGTGTGCGTGATGAAGGCTTCTGTTGACCAACTCTTCTCTCTCTCTCTCTCTCTCTCCTTCTTTTGGTCTTTTGATTATAATAATAAATCTCTCTCTCTCTCTCTTCTCTCTCTCTCTCTCTCTCTCTCTCTCTCTCTCTCTCTCTCTCTCTCTCTCTCTCTCTCTCTCTCTTCTCTCTCTCTCTCTCTCTTCTCTCTCTCTCTCTCTCTCTTCTCTCTTTCTCTTTTACACAGGGTTTTGCAAGGTTAGGTTGAGGGTTGTAGATGAATGGTTCAGAGAACCGACAAGTTGATAAATTAGGCACTTGTTTAGGGCTCCTCACTTTATTTACAAGCTAGATAAGAGCTGTTACCTACATCAACTCACTTCCTTCAACGTGCACCTGGTCTATGCCTGGAGCTCGTAGGAAGGGCTCAACACAGAAAGATATTTGCCCGATTTGTATAATTTCCTCAACTCAACGGCCACCGAAATACCTGAGACGACCCGAGCCTCCAGTTACTCACCCGCTCACGCCCACAACAGAGGCACTCAAGCGAAGAGATATACTCACAACGTACTCAGACAGTGCACTCAGAGCAGTTCTATTGTCCTCCCTGACAAAAGCTTGCCTGTTAGCTTTAGATAAGCGTGTTGACTCAGATTATGATCCACTGAAGGGCAGGGCAGGCACGTGTGTGCCACTGGTGAATAGCTTAAGTTTACCTTATTGTTTATCTGGCTTTGCCTGCCTATATTTTTGTTTTAGTCTCTGTATGTGTCAGTCTTGTTTACCTTACTAACCAGCCTCTACACTCGCTCATCAACATACTATAGAAATGAAGTTAAAATTATTGCTGTATTATTTTATATGTTTAAAATATTCGGAATTTCACAAGAGACATCTCTGAATTTGCATATGCTACCAAAACTCACTAGATTTTTAATTACACTCCTGGTCAGTTTTTTTAATCATAACTAAAGTAAAAAAAAATCAGGATTGCTTTCTTGTCTCCAGAGTTCTTATGGCTGTTTCTTCAATGACATTTTTACAAAAGACTTTTGAATTTCCTGTTAGTGTAGCTGATATCAGCTACTTCTATTTTAATTTCTTAATTTATATACTTTGTAAAAGATGCTACATCTATATTTGTAACTAACGTATTTTAAAATAAAATTCTCATTATGATTATTATTCAATATTCATCTATAAGTAGTCACTAAGTTCACGTGAGATCCAAAATGAAATTCAATATAAATTTTACACTTGTGGGACAATATTACTTAATGTGCAAGACTCATCGTTGTGGTGAAGACAGGCGTAGTGGACTAGTTTCTTCAAGACGGAACTGTCAGTGAGGTGACTGTGTACAGATGCAGAGACAAAATGCTTTTGGTAAAGTAACGTCAGTCGATGTCATTTACTGAGTTAGTGCATTGGCAATGCATGGTCATGTACTATAACAGACAGGGGAGATCATTAAATATGAAAATTTTCTTAAGAAGCCCAGGAAATGTAACTCAACACTCTTAAGATGCCCGGGAGCAGGCACTCACCCATATCCAACAAAGTTTAAATTTAAGAGCAATTACATTTAAGATATTCTCTAGCAGCCCTGTATAACTACACTCTCAAGAAGCCCAAGAGCTAGAAGTCAAGCCTATTATACTTGATTTAATTTGAAGAGTCGGCACACACCTGCCATATGCCACGTTAAGGGATTTAAGAACATCCATGTTGACAGAAACAACAGGAAGGAGAGTTAAGGACGTAACCCATGTTGACAGAAACAACAGGAAGGAGAGTTAAGGAAGTAACCCATGTTGACAGAAACAACAGGAAGGAGAGTTAAGGAAGTAACCCATGTTGACAGAAACAACAGGAAGGAGAGTTAAGGAAGTAACCCATGTTGACAGAAACAACAGGAAGGAGAGTTAAGGACGTAACCCATGTTGACAGAAACAACAGGAAGGAGAGTTAAGGACGTAACCCTTGTTGACAGAAACAACAGGAAGGAGAGTTAAGGACGTAACCCTTGTTGACAGAAACAACAGGAAGGAGAGTTAAGGACGTAACCCTTGTTGACAGAAACAACAGGAAGGAGAGTTAAGGACGTAACCCTTGTTGACAGAAACAACAGGAAGGAGAGTTAAGGACGTAACCCTTGTTGACAGAAACAACAGGAAGGAGAGTTAAGGAAGTAACCCATGTTGACAGAAACAACAGGAAGGAGAGTTAAGGACGTAACCCATGTTGACAGAAACAGCAGGAAGGAGAGTTAAGGACGTAACCCTTGTTGACAGAAACAACAGGAAGGAGAGTTAAGGACGTAACCCTTGTTGACAGAAACAACAGGAAGGAGAGTTAAGGACGTAACCCTTGTTGACAGAAACAACAGGAAGGAGAGTTAAGGACGTAACCCTTGTTGACAGAAACAACAGGAAGGAGAGTTAAGGACGTAACCCTTGTTGACAGAAACAACAGAAAGGAGAGTTAAGGAAGTACTATTAACCCAGAGGAAAGTTGAAGTGCTACTTAAATAACAGTTATGAATACGGAAGTAACTGACACAATCTGTTAGGACCAGCAGGACGAGCACTTTGCAGCTGGAACATTCTCATAGGCTACAGTGTAGGGTACAACATAGGGTACAGTGTAAGGTACAGTATAGGGTACAGTGTAGGGTACAGTATAGGGCACAGTGAAGGGAACAGTGTAGGGTATAGTATAGTATAGGGTACAGTGTAGGGTACAGCATAGGGTACAGTGTAGGGTACAGTATAGGGTAAACTATTGGGTACAGTATAGGGTACAGTGAAGGGAACAGTGTAGGGTACAATACAGAGTACAGATTAAAGTACAGTGTAGGGTACAGTATACAGTATAGTATAGAGTACATTTTAGGGTACAGTATAGAGTACAGTATAGACTACAGTATAGGGTATAGTGTAGGGTACAGTACATAGTACAGTGAAGAGTACAGTGTATGGTACACATAAGGGTACAGTGTAGGGTACAGTAAAGGGTACAGTGTAGGGTACAGTATAGGGTACACTGTAGGGTACCATATAAGGTACAGTGTATTGTACAGTATAGGGAACAGTATAAGGTACAGAATATAGTACAGTATAGGGTACAGAATAGTTTACAGTATATAGTACAGTATAGGGTAAAGTGTACAGTACAGTGAAGAGTACAGTAGAGTACAGAATAAGGTACAGTATAGAGTACAGTGTAGGGTACAGTATAGAGCATAGTATAGGGCACAGTAAAGAGTATAGAGTATAAAATAGGGTACAGTGTAGTGTACAGTACAGAGTACAGTATAGGGAACAGTATAGAGCACAGTATAGGGTACAGTGTAGAGTACAGTATAGGGTGCAGTGTAAGGTACTGCATAGATTATAGTATAGAGTAAAGTGTAGGGTGCAATATAGAGCACAGTATAAAGTACAGTGTCGGGTACAGTATGTAGTACATTAAAGGGTACAGTATAAAGTACAGTATAGGGTACAGTACAGGGTACAGTATAGAGTACAGTATTGGGTACAGTATAGGGTACAGTATAGAGTACATTATCGGGTACAGTGTACAGTACAGTATATTGCACAGTATTAGGTACAGTGTAGAGAACAGTGTAGGGTACAGAATAGAGTATAGTGTAAATTACAGTGTAGAGTACAGTATATGGTACAGTGTAGGGTACAGTATAGAGTACACTATAAGGTACACTTTAGAGTACAGAAAAGGGTACAGCATATGGTACAACATAGAGTACAGTATTGAGTACAGTATTTAGTATAGCATAAGGTACAGTGTAAAGTACAGTATAGTGTACAGTATAGTACATTTAAGGGTACAGTGTAGGGTACAGTGTAGGGTACAGTAAAAGGTACAGTGTAGTGTACAGTATAGGGTATCGTATAAGGTACATTGTAGGGTACAGTATAGGGAACAGTATAAGGTGCAGAATAGAGTACACTATAGATTACAGAAAAGGGTACAATATATAGTACAGTATAGGGTACAGTGTACGGCACAGTAGAGAATACAGAATAGCATATAGTGTAGGGTACATTAGAGTACAGTATATGGTACAGTAAAGTGTGCAATATAGAGTACAGTGTAGGGTACAGTATAGAGTATAGTATAGGATACAGTGTAGGGTATAGTATATAGTATAGGGTACACTGTAGGGTACAGTATAGAGCACAGTATAGGGTATAGTGTAGGGTACTGTATAGAGTATACTATAGGGTATAGTGTAGGGTGCACTATAGAGTACAGTATAAAGTACAGTGTCGGGTACAGTACATAGTACAGTATAGGATGCAGTGTAGAGTACAATATAGAGTACAGGGTACAGTGTACGGTACAGTATAGGGTACAACATAGGGTGCAGTGTAGGGTACAACATAGGATACAGCATAGGGTACAGTGTAGGGTACAGCATAGAGTTCAGTATAGGGTACAGTATAGAGTACAGTATAGGGTGTAGTGCACATTACAGTTTTTTGCACAGTATAAGGTACAGTGTAGAGTACAGTATAGGGTACAGTGTAAGACACAGTATTGAGTACACTGTAGGGTACACTATAGGGTACAGTATAGAGGACAGTATAGGGTACAGCATAGGGTACAGTGTATGGTACAGTATAGAATACAGTATAGAGTACATTGTAGGGTACAGTATAGAGTACAGTATAGGGTACAGAGTAGGGTACAGTATAAAGTACAGTATAAAGTACAGTATAGGGTACATTGTTGAGTACAGTATAGGGTACAGTGTATGGTATGGTATAGAGTATAGTATAGGGTACAGTGTAGGGTACAGCATTGGGTACAGTATAGGCTACAGTATAGACTACAGTACATGGTACAGTGTAGGGTACAGTGTAGGATACAGTATAGGGTACATCATAGGGTACAGTATAGAGTACAGTACATGGTACAGTATAGAATACAGTATAGGGTACAGTGTAGGGTACAGTATAGAATACAGTATAGAGTACATTGTAGGGTACAGTATAGAGTACAGCATAGGATACAGAGTAGGGTATGGTATAGAGTATAGTGTAGTGTTCGGTTGAGTATAGAGTACAGTTTAGGGTACATTGTAGGGTATAGTATAGGGTACAGAGTAGGGTATGGTATAGAGTATAGTGTAGTGTTCGGTTGAGTATAAAGTACAGTTTAGGGTACATTGTAGGGTATAGTATAGGGTACAGTGTAGAGTACAGCATAGGGTACAGTATAGGCTACAGTATAGAGTACAGTACATGGTTCAGTGTAGGGTACAGTGTAGGATACAGTATAGGGTACAGTATAGGGTACATTGAAGGGTATAGTATACGGTACAGCATATGATATAGCATAGGGTACAGTATAGAGTACAGTACATGGTACAGTGCAGGGTACAGTATAGGATAGTGTAGGGTACAGTATAGGGTACAGTGTAGGGTACAGTATGGATTACAGTTTAGAGTACAGTATAGAGTACAGTACAGATTACAGTATAGGGTACAGTATAGGGTACAGCATAGGGTACAGCATAGGGTACAGTATAGGGTACAATATAAAGTACAGTACATGGTACAGTGTAGGGCACAGTATAGAGTACAGTGTAGGGCACAGTATAAAGTATTGTGAGGGAGATTTATTATTACTTCAAATTATTTGTCACCTATCCTATATGGTTGCCATTTACAACACCAGAAGAGTATTTAGGAAATTAAAGCCAATTTCAGAACTATCTTCATGCTTGAGCTATTATTTATGTTCTTGTACAATATCTCAGAAGGGAGAATTTAGGTATTTTTGAGTTCAACACCTGAAGATAGCATGACGTTTTCCCGTATTTTTCTTTTTATATTTTGAGTTGCCGTGCGTTCAAAAATTGACGATTTTCTCAGGAAATAGCTTAGTTACTAGGGACTGGCATTCATAGGGAATAAGGATAGGTTATGTGAGAAGGATATATTTTATTACCTCACAATATTGAAGGTTGGAAGCAGTCACGAGGCGCCACTCTTTGTTTACCATCCTCAAAGCCTTTATTCGGTTGCTAGGTTTTTTTCTTTTCTCTCTTTTTATTCTTCCACCAGCGTTTCCTTTGTATTTCGTTCATAACAAGAGAAAGAACAAGCGGCACGTGCTGGTTCCCTATGACCAAAGTTGTTAACACATTTCAAGCTTCTAATATATCTCAGATGAATTCCAAAACTTATGTGGCGTAGATTCACATGTTTAAGACATGAATCTCCGCCGGCGGAGAGTGACATTCATCAGTGTAGGTGAACATCTGCCAGTTTTATGTGTAATATAGTGTGAATTTTTGATTCTCGTTAAATAACGTTAAATATATTTAAGTCTACCTCTGAATTATTTCAATATTAAATATGTGACGAGTATTAAACCTGGAAAACATTCCCTTAGAACTCAGGTTGTGTGTGGCCAAGTTTGTCCATGTACAATCTGTTTAACATAACTTCGTGTTATGCAGGCTTCTGCATTCATGTGAAGACAGGTGGTACATAATTTCATGTGTTGGTATTGTGAAAATGTGAGTGAAGTCATTTGACTATACTCATTTGACTTCACTCCCTAAAAACGCCCATATATTGATAACATTATTTATAAAATTATGGAGCACTTTTTTCCAATACCAAGACCTTACATTATATACAACCTACCTTCACCTGAATGCGGAAACCTGCATAACACTTGGTATAGTTGGAATCTGTGAGACAACTGACAATAATTCCTCTTTTGATAAATTTAACATTTTCAGCCCTGGTGAGTTTTCAAGAAATCAAGGTTCCCATTGCTATTTATTTTCCTCTACCACTGAATTCTTTCTGTTGTTATGTGCTTTCTACATAAAGCTTACTTTCCTGTAATGTGACACCTCTGCTTATACCAGTGTCTGCTTATATCTTAGGCTCCTCTTGTGTCTTCTTGTGCTGCTGCTCTATAAGAGTGTATCCTTTTTCTGTGTTCTTTATTCGTCCCTTGTAAGATTTATGTCTTGTCAACTACACTGGATGTGTCTCCTACCCTCCAAGGGTCTCTACACCTCCACTAGTCATTTAAATTTTGATATTCCTACTTTTACTTATTCTTTACGTTTATTCCTATTGTTGCAATCCCCTTATTGTTTTCCTGATTACATTTTTCCTCATTATAGTGAAATATTTCTTTAATTTATTGTCGATTGCTATTTTTTGTAGAGTTAGAGGTTTATGAATCGTAATTTTTCAAGATATGCAGCAAAGAACCGAGATATTAAATTTAAGGCAAGATGGACACCACAATTATTTACAAGCTGGGAGTCACAGTCAATAAAAAGAGAAACACACTCAGTCCAGAGCTCAGCATCACGAAAATTTTGGAGAATATGTAGGCAACATGCTGAGAGTCACTTGGATCAAGAAACAGTGGACTCTGAACTTACACAATGTTGAGTTTTTTTAAGGGAAGAACCCAAGATAATGATCATGTTGGTGACGGAGATATTGATGTTATTGGTGACGGAGATATTAATGTTGTTGGTGACGGAGATATTGATGTTGTTGGTGACGGAGATATTGATGTTGTTGGTGACGGAGATATTGATGTTGTTGGTGACGGAGATATTGATGTTTTACCTATGTTCTATAATGCAACGAATTAGTGAATCCTGAGACTATTTTCTTTTCTTATTGCTGAGAACTAGTGTGAGTAATAAGGCCTTTTCTAAAAGTAATATGCTTAGAAATAATTTGAGTAATAACTCAGGCTTTTCTAAAAGGTGATATGTATATATAATCATAAGGAATATTTACCGTATGTCTTATTAGATATTATGTGTTGTCACTCCTAAATACATCTATACTGCAACTATTGTTGTTATACTGAACCCGGTGTGGAACCCAGAGTTTGCTTTTGTTGTTATACTGAACCCTGTGTGGAACCCAGAGTTTGCTTTTGTTGTTGTACTGAACCCTGTGTGGAACTCAGAGTTTGCTTTTGTTGTTATACTGAACCCTGTGTGGAACCCAGAGTTTGATTTTGTTGTTATACTGAACCCGGTGTGGAACCCAGAGTTTACTTTTGTTGTTATACTGAACCCGGTGTGGAACCCAGAGTTTGCTTTTGTTGTTATACTGAACCCGGTGTGGAACCCAGAGTTTGCTTTTGTTGTTATACTGAACCCGGTGTGGAACCCACAGTTTGCTTTTGTTGTTATACTGAACCCGGTGTGGAACCCAGAGTTTGCTTTTGTTGTTATACTGAACCCGGTGTGGAACTCAGAGTTTGCTTTTGTTGTTATACTGAACCCGGTGTGGAACCCAGAGTTTACTTTTGTTGTTATACTGAACCCGGTGTGGAACCCAGAGTTTGCTTTTGTTGTTATACTGAACCCGGTGTGGAACCCAGAGTTTGCTTTTGTTGTTATACTGAACCCGGTGTGGAACCCAGAGTTTGCTTTTGTTGTTATACTGAACCCGGTGTGGAACCCAGAGTTTGCTTTTGTTGTTATACTGAACCCGGTGTGGAACCCAGAGTTTGCTTTTGTTGTTATACTGAACCCGGTGTGGAACCCAGAGTTTGCTTTTGTTGTTATACTGAACCCTGTGTGGAACCCAGAGTTTGCTTTTGTTGTTATACTGAACCCTGTGTGGAACCCAGAGTTTACTTTTGTTGTTATACTGAACCTGGTGTGGAACCCAGAGTTTGCTTTTGTTGTTATACTGAACCCGGTGTGGACCCAGAGTTTGCTTTTGTTGTTATACTGAACCCTGTGTGGAACCCAGAGTTTGCTTTTGTTGTTATACTGAACCCTGTGTGGAACCCAGAGTTTGCTTTTGTTGTTATACTGAACCCGGTGTGGAACTCAGAGTTTGCTTTTGTTGTTATACTGAACCCGGTGTGGAACCCAGAGTTTGCTTTTGTTGTTATACTGAACCCGGTGTGGAACCCAGAGTTTGCTTTTGTTGTTATACTGAACCCGGTGTGGAACCCAGAGTTTGCTTTTGTTGTTATACTGAACCCGGTGTGGAACCCAGAGTTTGCTTTGTTGTTATACTGAACCCGGTGTGGAACCCAGAGTTTACTTTTGTTGTTATACTGAACCCGGTGTGGAACCCAGAGTTTGCTTTTGTTGTTATACTGAACCCGGTGTGGAACCCAGAGTTTGCTTTTGTTGTTATACTGAACCCGGTGTGGAACCCAGAGTTTACTTTTGTTGTTATACTGAACCAAGTGTGGAACCCAGAGTTTGCTTTTGTTGTTATACTGAACCCGTGTGTGGAACCCAGAGTTTACTTTTGTTGTTATACTGAACCCGGTGTGGAACTCAGAGTTTACTTTTGTTGTTATACTGAACCCGGTGTGGAACCCAGAGTTTGCTTTTGTTGTTATACTGAACCCGGTGTGGAACCCAGAGTTTACTTTTGTTGTTATACTGAACCCGGTGTGGAACCCAGAGTTTGATTTGTTGTTATACTGAACCCGGTGTGGAACCCAGAGTTTACTTTTGTTGTTATACTGAACCCTGTGTGGAACCCAGAGTTTGCTTTTGTTGTTATACTGAACCCTGTGTGGAACCCAGAGTTTACTTTTGTTGTTATACTGAACCCGGTGTGGAACCCAGAGTTTACTTTTGTTGTTATACTGAACCCGGTGTGGAACCCAGAGTTTGCTTTTGTTGTTATACTGAACCCGGTGTGGAACCCAGAGTTTGCTTTTGTTGTTATACTGAACCCTGTGTGGAACCCTGAGTTTACTTTAGATGTCATGTCATTCATAGTTGGTTTGTAACAACTTCGTACGTCATGCAAGTGACTGGCATAAAATATGTATACCGGTGACTGGCATACATTATGTATACCGGTGACTGGCATACATTATGTATACCGGTGACTGGCATAAAATATGTATACCGGTGACTGGCATACATTATGTATACCGGTGACTGGCTACATTGTATACGGACTGGCTATGTATACCGGTGACTGGCATACATTATGTATACCGGTGACTGGCATAAAATATGTATACCGGTGACTGGCATACATTATGTATACCGGTGACTGGCATACATTATGTATACCGGTGACTGGCATAAAATATGTATACCGGTGACTGGCATACAATATGTATACCGGTGACTGGCATACATTATGTATACCGGTGACTGGCATACATTATGTATACCGGTGACTGGCATACAATATGTATACCGGTGACTAGCATACAATATGTATACTGGTGACTGGCATACAATATGTATACCAGTGACTGGCATACAATATGTATACCAGTGATTGGCATACATTATGTATACCGGTGACTGGCATACAATATGTATACCGGTGACTGGCATAAAATATGTATACCAGTGACTGGCATAAAATATGTATACCGGTAAGTGGCATAAAATATGTATACCGGTAACTGCCATAAAATATGTATACCGATAACTGGCATACAATATGTATACCGGTGACTGGCATACAATATGTATACCGGTGACTGGCATACAATATGTATACCGGTGACTGGCATACATTATGTATACCGGTGACTGGCATAAAATATGTATACCGGTGACTGGCATACATTATGTATACCGGTGACTGGCATACATTATGTATACCGGTGACTGGCATAAAATATGTATACCGGTGACTGGCATACATTATGTATACCGGTGACTGGCATACATTATGTATACCGGTGACTGGCATACATTATGTATACCGGTGACTGGCATACATTATGTATACCGGTGACTGGCATACAATATGTATACCGGTGACTGGCATACATTATGTATACCGGTGACTGGCATACATTATGTATACCGGTGACTGGCATACATTATGTATACCGGTGACTGGCATACAATATGTATACCGGTGACTAGCATACAATATGTATACTGGTGACTGGCATACAATATGTATAACAGTGACTGGCATACAATATGTATACCAGTGATTGGCATACATTATGTATACCGGTGACTGGCATACAATATGTATACCGGTGACTGGCATAAAATATGTATACCAGTGACTGGCATAAAATATGTATACCGGTAACTGGCATAAAATATGTATACCGGTAACTGCCATAAAATATGTATACCGATAACTGGCATACAATATGTATACCGGTGACTGGCATACAATATGTATACCGGTGACTGGCCTACAATATGTATACCGGTGACTGGCATACAATATGTATACCGGTGACTGGCATACAATATGTATACCGGTGACTGGCATACAATATGTATACCGGTGACTGGCATACAATATGTATACCGGTGACTGGCATACAATATGTATACCGGTGACTGGCATACAATATGTATACCAGTGACTGGCATACAATATGTATACCGGTGACTGGCATACAATATGTATACCGGTGACTGGCATACAATATGTATACCAGTGACTGGCATACAATATGTATACCGGTGACTGGCATACAATATGTATACCAGTGACTGGCATACAATATGTATACCAGTGACTGGCATACAATATGTATACCAGTGACTGGCATACAATATGTATACCAGTGACTGGCATACAATATGTATACCAGTGACTGGCATACAATATGTATACCAGTGACTGGCATACAATATGTATACCAGTGACTGGCATACAATATGTATACCAGTGACTGGCATACAATATGTATACCAGTGACTGGCATACAATATGTATACCGGTCTTACCAGTGTTGAGAACCATTTTCAGCTTTAATACGTTATGAGTAAAGAGATAATTTTCTGTTCTCGTTTTATTTTTATTTGATTTTTTATAGTTAAATTTTTTTTAATCTAAGCGTATTAATGTAAACCTCGATGAAGTGACAAACTTTAAGAAATTATGTTCTGTTAGTTCATTTGTTTTTTACTGTGGGAACCGGTGTTTCGGTGAGCCTCATGTGAAAACTGACAGTGAGAGAAGTCCGTCTGAGAACACTCGTCTTACTCTCTCTCTCTCTCTCTCTCTCTCTCTCTCTCTCTCTCTCTCTCTCTCTCTCTCTCTCTCTCTCTCTCTTTTACACAGGGTTCTACAAGGTTAGGTTAAGTTTTCTAACATTATTTACAAGCTTAGAGCTGTTACCTACATCAGCTCATTTGTAAGCCTTTTGATTGTCATGAGACATAAATATGGAACAGGATGAAGTTAAAGCCATCTCTCTCTCTCTCTCTCTCTCTCTCTCTCTCTCTCTCTCTCTCTCTCCCTCTGTTATCTGTCTTATCTCTATATTCCTTCATAACAACATATTATCTTACCCAACACCTAGGGAGGTG
Source organism: Cherax destructor (assembly GCA_009830355.1). Taxonomy (NCBI): domain Eukaryota; kingdom Metazoa; phylum Arthropoda; class Malacostraca; order Decapoda; family Parastacidae; genus Cherax; species Cherax destructor. Next base: position 80,822 of record WNWK01006898.1, on the reverse strand, counting down.
TGTTGCCTGCTAAAACACCTAGGGAGGTGTGTTGCCTGCTCCACCACCTCATGTTTTCCCCTCTTAAACATCATCCTATTCAGGCGTTGGCAGCAGTTGCCTTTTCACGTACGTCTCCTTTAAGCCATTTCGTTATTACCTCTTTCACCTTTCTACAGTGGTGTCCCTGGGGGTTTACTATACTATACCGCCTAGCTGACTCGTGCACTGTGCACAGCGCCTACGTTTATTGTTAAACTTTTCAATGAGCACCAAGTTGTTTCTTGTACACAGGTACTGGTTGGTCAGATAATTTCCTTTCTCTTCTCATTCCTCCAGCGAGGCTTAAACCCATGGGTTCAAGTCTCACCCGTTCCGTGAGTTGTTTGCAATAGAGTTATTACGATTTCGAAAGTCCAGGGACAAGTGATGGGATTTTACACATACATTTAAATCCCAAATTTTACTGCAATACGCCACAAAAAAATTAATAGCGTGTTCCATACGTCTAACTTTCACTCAGCTCAGGTCAGCAGTGTCTTCCAAACCAGTGACATTTTGTTTGTTGTTTTATCCAAAATATACACAGACCGGGCCACGGGGGAGTTAACCCTCGAAACCCTCTCCAGGTAAACTCTCCAGCTAAACTCTCCAGGTAAACTCTACAGGTAAACTCTCCAGGTAAACTCTCCAGGTAAACTCTCCAGGTAAACTCTCCAGGTAAACTCTCCAGGTAAACTCTCCAGGTAAACTCTCCAGGTAAACTCTCCAGGTAAACTCTCCAGGTAAACTCGTGTATTTCCATGCAATCGAGATATTTGCTCTTAAGAGTCAGTATATAAAACTCAGCTACATACTACAGTCTCCCATGTACTACAAACACTGCTTAAAAAAAACCACTTAAAAACTTACCTGCATGTTGACTTACCTTGATCCTCGGCAGGGTGAAGTACCCAGGTGGAAGTGTCTACTTGAGGGGCCGGGATGACTAACTCCTGACATGTTGTACACTCATTATACATACATTACTAGGTCTCAAACATCAATTATAACTGCAAGTATTTCACTGAATTGGCATTTATTTCTATGTACATTACTACTGATTGTAGCCTTCAGGTTTAGTGTCTGTAAGATGTGTATTATCTTGCATGAACGGCAACTTATACTTTCTTGCCTCATACCTTTACTTTGTTTAGTCATTCTTGTTTAGTGCTTTATATATTTTTGGTAATTTTATTCATTTTAATTTGTTTAAGTTATTGAAATATAGAATTTATTTAGGGATCAGGATTTCTCTTTCAAACATAAGTAATGAGAAAACATTATTATTAAGGTATATATATATATATATATATATATATATATATATATATATATATATATATATATATATATATATATATACATGAATTTAGTTTTATATTTAGAAGAAAATTGTTTAGTTTTCTAGCACTACTTCTGATGGCGTATTATTATGCTACTCTATATATTAGACATCTAAATAAAACATTGTTATTTAGTTACTTGGTCGACAATCCCATTATTTTCATATATTTTTGTTCAGCAAGGAAATAATTTCCTTGTTAATTTATGGAAGATGTTTATTTCAGAGGTTATTAAACACATTTTTAAACATCAAGTTTAATTCCGAAGGTTTTACAAAAAGCAGAAATTGCGATGATTGTACAAGGCAAAATGAAGAGGCCTGGAGGAAAGGTAGCATCAGAACCACATAGTGAGGAGAGTGTCTGAGTCACACAGTGGTATTGCAGCGGTGCTTGCAAGTACCACATAGTGAGGAGAGTGTCTGAGTCACACAGTGGTGTTGCAGCAGTGCTTGCAAGTAGATAGCGATAATCTCAAATGAAGATATCGTAGTAGGTAAAAAAAAAATAAACAGCAATCGGTTGCATTAAGTAATTGAAGCAACTGGTTATCAAAAGTACTGTTCAAATCTGTTTCCCATGTGGAGGCCGTTGTGAGATGGTGGTGGTTTTGAGAAATGATGGCACAGCGAAGGTTGGCGGCCCCATGACCTGCACAGGACGCGGAGAAGGTGGCAACTTTAGCCCACCAGGAGGGTGGCAGCAGCGAGGCGGGCAGAGCTGCCGAAGAATGATAGTTCACCCAGCCCTTGGCTGAATCCAGCAGCCAGGGAAGGAGACGTCAGGTCAAGTCGTTTACCGTTTATAATAAGAGTCCTGTGCCTCCAAGGACTTGCAGGGCGCCAGGGATCTTAACCTAAGGCAAGTAAAAGTAGCCACCAGCACTGCAGTTATGAGCAACAATGAAAGTATTAGTAGACCTATTGTGAAAGTTCCCTTCTCAATACATAACTTATCCATCTGTAGAGCGGAATGCCGAGACTCTGGAAGAGTCAGGAATGTTAAGTCATTAGCAGCCACAACACGAAAGCCTCGCATCATTGCAACCGTGTTTCTCGCTGGAGGAGGAGGAAGGGGTAAAGTCAAATCACGGCGGCGTCGAGGCTTGTTTTTGAGTTCCGCTAATACTTCAGGACTCAGTCGAGTACCGTAAGGAGGACGACGACGACGAATACCACTGGGGGGACGATTCAACCACGCATGGAAGGCATGAAACTCTAGGTTGGGTGTTGTAGTAGAAGGTCGTAGTGTAGTGGTCTTACACTGTGGTCTGGGATCACCAGGGTCAGTGCAAGGAATGTCAGTCATACACAGTTTATAGTTAGGGTTTGTAGCGCAACATTCAGAAGACCCAGGACTCCTGATACAAGGATCAGGTCTTGCTGTAGTTGTTGTAGTTGTACACTGTGGATGATTAGGATTCTGGGCACAGCATTGGAAGGAGCCAGGACTCCTGATACAAGGATCAGGTCTTGCTGTAGTTGTTGTAGTTGTACACTGTGGATGATTAGGATTCTGGGCACAGCATTGGAAGGAGCCAGGACTCCTGATACAAGGATCAGGTCTTGCTGTAGTTGTTGTAGTTGTACACTGTGGATGATTAGGATTCTGGGCACAGCATTGGAAGGAGCCAGGACTCCTGATACAAGGATCAGGTCTTGCTGTAGTTGTTGTAGTTGTACACTGTGGATGATTAGGATTCTGGGCACAGCATTGGAAGGAGCCAGGACTCCTGATACAAGGATCTGGTCTTGCTGTAGTTGTTGTAGTTGTACACTGTGGATGATTAGGATTCTGGGCACAGCATTGGAAGGAGCCAGGACTCCTGATACAAGGATCAGGTCTTGCTGTAGTTGTAGTAGTTGTACACTGTGGATGATTAGGATTCTGGGCACAGCATTGGAAGGAGCCAGGACTTCTGTTACAAGGATCTGGTCTTCCTGTAGTTGTTGTAGTTGTACACTGTGGATGATTAGGATTCTTGGCACAGCATTGGAAGGAGCCAGGACTCCTGATACAAGGATCTGGTCTTGCTGTAGTTGTAGTAGTTGTACACTGTGGATGATTAGGATTCTGGGCACAGCATTGGAAGGAGCCAGGACTCCTGATACAAGGATCTGGTCTACCTGTAGTTGTTGTAGTTGTACACTGTGGATGATTAGGATTCTTGGCACAGCATTGGAAGGAGCCAGGACTCCTGATACAAGGATCTGGTCTTTCTGTAGTTGTTGTAGTTGTACACTGTGGATGATTAGGATTCTGGGCACAGCATTGGAAGGAGCCAGGACTCCTGATACAAGGATCTGGTCGTCCTGTAGTTGTTGTAGTTGTACACTGTGGATGATTAGGATTCTGGGTACAGCATTGGAAGGAGCCAGGACTCCTGATACAAGGATCAGGTCTTCCTGTAGTTGTTGTAGTTGTACACTGTGGATGATTAGGATTCTGGGTACAGCATTGGAAGGAGCCAGGACTCCTGATACAAGGATCTGGTCTTGCTGTAGTTGTTGTAGTTGTACACTGTGGATGATTAGGATTCTTGGCACAGCATTGGAAGGAGCCAGGACTCCTGATACAAGGATCTGGTCTTGCTGTAGTTGTTGTAGTTGTACACTGTGGGTGATTAGGATTCTGGGCACAGCATTGGAAGGAACCAGGACTCCTGATACAAGGATCTGGTCTTGCTGTAGTTGTTGTAGTTGTACACTGTGGATGATTAGGATTCTGGGAACAGCATTGGAAGGAGCCAGGACTCCTGATACAAGGATCTGGTCTTGCTGTAGTTGTGTAGTTGTACACTGTGGTGATTAGGATTCTGGGCACAGCATTGGAAGGAGCCAGGACTCCTGATACAAGGATCTGGTCTTGCTGTAGTTGTTGTAGTTGTACACTGTGGATGATTAGGATTCTGGGCACAGCATTGGAAGGAGCCAGGACTCCTGATACAAGGATCTGGTCTTCCTGTAGTTGTTGTAGTTGTACACTGTGGATGATTAGGATTCTGGGCACAGCATTGGAAGGAGCCAGGACTCCTGATACAAGGATCTGGTCTTGCTGTAGTTGTTGTAGTTGTACACTGTGGATGATTAGGATTCTGGGAACAGCATTGGAAGGAGCCAGGACTCCTGATACAAGGATCTGGTCTTGCTGTAGTTGTGGTAGTTGTACACTGTGGGTGATTAGGATTCTGGGCACAGCATTGGAAGGAACCAGGACTCCTGATACAAGGATCTGGTCTTGCTGTAGTTGTTGTAGTTGTACACTGTGGATGATTAGGATTCTGGGCACAGCATTGGAAGGAGCCAGGACTCCTGATACAAGGATCTGGTCTTCCTGTAGTTGTTAGTAGTTGTACACTGTGGATGATTAGGATTCTGGGCACAGCATTGGAAGGAGCCAGGACTCCTGATACAAGGATCTGGTCTTGCTGTAGTTGTTGTAGTTGTACACTGTGGATGATTAGGATTCTGGGAACAGCATTGGAAGGAGCCAGGACTCCTGATACAAGGATCTGGTCTTGCTGTAGTTGTAGTAGTTGTACACTGTGGATGATTAGGATTCTGGGCACAGCATTGGAAGGAGCCAGGACTCCTGATACAAGGATCTGGTTTTGCTGTAGTTGTTGTAGTTGTACACTGTGGATGATTAGGATTCTTGGCACAGCATTGGAAGGAGCCAGGACTCCTGATACAAGGATCAGGTCTTCCTGTAGTTGTAGTAGTTGTACACTGTGGATGATTAGGATTCTGGGCACAGCATTGGAAGGAGCCAGGATTCCTGATACAAGGATCAGGTTTTGCTGTAGTTGTTGTAGTTGTACACTGTGGATGATTAGGATTCTGGGCACAGCATTGGAAGGAGCCAGGACTCCTGATACAAGGATCTGGTCTACCTGTAGTTGTTGTAGTTGTACACTGTGGATGATTAGGATTCTGGGCACAGCAATGGAAGGAGCCAGGACTCCTGATACAAGGATCTGGTCTTCCTGTAGTTGTTGTAGTTGTACACTGTGGATGATTAGGATTTTTGGCACAGCATTGTAAGGAGCCAGGACTCCTGATACAAGGATCTGGTCTTGCTGTAGTTGTTGTAGTTGTACACTGTGGATGATTAGGATTCTTGGCACAGCATTGTAAGGAGCCAGGACTCCTGATACAAGGATCTGGTCTACCTGTAGTTGTTGTAGTTGTACACTGTGGATGATTAGGATTCTTGGCACAGCATTGTAAGGAGCCAGGACTCCTGATACAAGGATCTGGTCTTGCTGTAGTTGTTGTAGTGGTGGTAGTTGTACAAGCTGGGTGTTGAGGGCTTCTCTCACAACACTGGGACGAGCCAGGCTGTCTTAGACAGGGATGAACTGGTGGAGGTGAGAAAGTGGTAGTGGTGGTTGGCTCAGTACGAGGTACAGTGAGTGTTTCCTCCCCACATATATCCGAACACTTACCCTTGCATAACTCCACTTCACAAGATAAATATACTTCCATCTTGTCAGGGAACTTAAAAGCGTACAATGAGGCGTAGGCGATTATATCGGCTCCTGTCGTTCCTGTGTTCCTAGTATGAAAGAATGAACTCATTAGCTTTGGCTTTAGAAGACATCCTTTTTCATCACTCAGCTGAAGACTCGTAGTACTTTCTTCTTCCAGATCCTCAGAGTCATAAGCAAAGCAGTTCTTGACCAGCATATCAAATTCCGAGCCGCCGTCTTTTGAGTAGATTACAATAGCAAGTTCTTCCCCAATCTTTACGATACCGTCAAGTGTATTAGAGAATGGTCCCTTGCCTAATTGAATATCCATCCAGCACATAATGTCATCGCCTGAATATCGTACTTCCTTGGCTTCCAGCATGTCGACGGAGAAAGGGCGGAATGTAATAAGTTTTTCCATTCTTGTTGACCAGTCACAACTTATTTTCCGTGCAGTGTCCCACAGTTCCTGGACGAACTCTTCGTTCTGGATCATGATTATGTTCTGGAAGCCCGTGCTACCCACGTCGTCGTTATCGAAGGTTCTGGTGCCACAGCCCGTCATGGGTATCACAAAGGTGTACGAAGTCTGTCCCAAGTTGGCATTGACGTAGCTAATCAAGTAAACATTGTCAAAAACATCGTCTTTGAGTACTTATGCAGATCATGTCTCATCGGTTTTGATCTGCCTAGTATATATATAAAATCATTTTAAAATAAATCGAATAAACTCACCTGTGGCGCGTTGACTGAACGTTAAAAGATAGAGTTAGAAGAACGTCACCGTATGTGTCATATCGTTCGTCTTGGTCGTTGCCTTGGAACCAAGCAAGAGTTTGTCACCAGCAGTCATACAGACATATCATAGTTTCATTACATATAAAGAAATAAATATATAGAACTCTAAGCAAATAATTATACATTAAGATTACCATAACGTAAACAAAGCTGTTTAGAGAGGCGACAGAGTGTGATAACAAAACAAGCATTGACTTGCATGCTTCTTAAAATATAAAGGAATATCAAATTAACCATGAACCTTTATAACTGAGTTCACGAAACAGTATTTACCGCCAGGGCAATATCATGTTAACAAAACTTATAGTGTGAACTTCAAAACAAAAAAGATATACTAGCTAAACGAGTTTTTTGATCAACGAAACTCTACAATACTTCCCACCGATATCTTACAAAGGATTTGGACTAGTCAAATTATGTACATTTGTAATGCTATGCTTGAGAGGCAAATAATGAAAAATTTCTTTGAATTTCAGAATAAGTGAGAGGAGTATTGTCACGGGATCACATTATGTGTATCAAGCACTTGTTGGGTGCATTAATGTGTACCTTTGTAATATACGGTGAGAAGAAGATGCGGAGAATAACATTAGACTAGCAGCCGGTCCAAATATTGTCTTTGCAAGATCCTCGCTGACGAATGTAAAAGACAATAGCTGCGGTGGAGGTTAACAGGAGAAGAAAAAGTAGGGCTAACATGGTGAGAGCAAAGACTGACATGGGAAAACATACTGTTCCAAAAGAATCATTGTAAATAGACGACACTGCTGTTTGTGCAGCAGCAATTGGAACAGAGCTGTGAGTGAGGGGCAGATCGCTGGGTGCTGCAACAGAGACAGATCGAGACAAACGTATGTGCACCTTTTCATTAAGTTGTTTTTTATTCAGCGATCTCACATCGGAAGAGCTAACAGACCTGAACTCTAAAAGGGAGTCTTCAGCCCCTCTGCGCAGGCGCGCACCAAAGATACGATTTCGCCTCCCATCTCCGCGCTGGAAATGGAAGCTATGGAAAGCGTGATAACGAGATTCGCCCTCCCATTCCTTTCCAGATGGCTCAGGCTTAGGCTGTCCCTCAGCTGCATCAATCTGTTTACCTTTCTTTGGCTCTACAGAAGGAAACTTGGGTTTGAGTGATGGGGATGGAACAGTGGGTCTCGGACGTAGGGTGGTCTGCTGGAATGGGGAACCGCTAGTAAAGGAGGCCCGGGTAGTTGTCTTTGGAGTAGTGAGTGTCACGGGAAACAGAGCTTGACCTTGACCTGTAACGTCTGGAGGGAACTGTGGAAGCTTTGGTTTAGGAGTCCTTGGGGGAAATTTGAAAGTAGGTAAGATAGGCCTAAAAGTTGTAGGCTCCTTAATAAACCTAGGAGGTGACTTAGTAGTTGGCCCACTAATAGGCCTAGAGGTTGGCCTAGAGGTTGGCCTAGAGGTTGGCCTAGAGGTTGGCCTAGAGGTTGGCCTAGATGTTGGTCTAGATGTTGGCCTAGATGTTGGTCTAGAAGTTGGCCTAGATGTTGGTCTAGAAGTTGGCCTAGTTGTTGGTCTAGAAGTTGGCCTAGTTGTTGGTCTAGAGGTTGGAAGAGAGGATGGCCTAGACGTTGGCCTAAATGTTGGTCTAGAGGTTGGAAGAGAGGATGGCCTAGACGTTGGCCTAAAGGTTGGCCTAGATGTTGGTCTAGAGGTTGAAAGAGAGGTTGGCCTAGATATTGAACCAGGGGTTGGACCAGGGGTTGGACCAGGGGTTGGACCAAGGGTTGGACCAGGGGTTGGACCAGGGATTGGACCAGGGGTTGGACCAGTGGTAACAGTGTTCTCTGGTAACAACGTGCGTCCAAACGGTCGTTGAAGGCAGCGAGGATCAGGAGACCCTGCATAGCAAATAGGTGCTGGAGTAGTGGGTTGGGCACATCGTGGGTCAGGGGACCCAGGGTAACACTTGGGTGGGGCTGAGGTAGTGGGTTGGGCACATCGTGGGTCAGTGGACCCAGGGTAACACTTGGGTGGGGCTGAGGTAGTGGGTTGGGCACATTGTGGGTCAGGAGACCCAGGGTAACATCTGGGTGGAGCTAGGGTAGTGGGTTGGGCACATCGTGGGTCAGGGGACCCAGGGTAACACTTGGGTAGGGCTGAGGTAGTGGGTTTGGCACATCGTGGGTCAGGAGACCCAGGGTAACACTTGGGTGGGGCTGGGGTAGTGGGTTGGGCACATCGTGGGTCAGGGGACCCAGGGTAACATCTGGGTGGAGCTAGGGTAGTGGGTTGGGCACATCGTGGGTCAGGAGTCCCAGGGTAACACTTGGGTGGGGCTGGAGTAGTGGGTTTGGCACATCGTGGGTCAGGAGACCCAGGGTAACATCTGGGTGGAGCTAGGGTAGTGGGTTGGGCACATCGTGGGTCAGGGGACCCAGGGTAACACTTGGGTAGGGCTGAGGTAGTGGGTTGGGCACATCGTGGGTCAGTGGACCCAGGGTAACACTTGGGTGGGGCTGGAGTTGTGGGTTTGGCACATCGTGGGTCAGGAGACCCAGGGTAACACTTGGGTGGGGCTGGGGTAGTGGGTTGGGCACATCGTGGGTCAGTGGACCCAGGGTAACACTTGGGTGGGGCTGGAGTAGTGGGTTTGGCACATCGTGGGTCAGGAGACCCAGGGTAACACTTGGGTGGAGCTGGGGTAGTGGGTTGGGCACATCGTGGGTCAGGGGAACCTACGTAACACTTGGGTGTGGTTAGAGTAGTGGGTTGGGCACATTGTGGGTCAGGGGACCCAGGGTAACACTTGGGTGGGGCTGGGGTAGTGGGTTGGGCACATTGTAGGTCAGGGGACCCAGGGTAACACTTGGGTGGGGCTGGAGTAGTGGGTTTGGCACATCGTGGGTCAGGAGACCCAGGGTAACACTTGGGTCGGGCTGGGGTAGTGGGTTGGGCACATCGTGGGTCAGGGGAACCTACGTAACACTTGGGTGTGGTTAGAGTAGTGGGTTGGGCACATTGTGGGTCAGGGGACCCAGGGTAACACTTGGGTGGGGCTGGGGTAGTGGGTTGGGCACATTGTGGGTCAGGGGACCCAGGGTAACACTTGGGTGGGGCTGGGGTAGTGGGTTGGGCACATCGTTGGTCAGGGGACCCAGAGTAACACTTGGGTGGGGCTGGGGTAGTAGGTTGGGCACATCGTGGGTCAGGGGACCCAGGGTAACACTTGGGTGGAGTTAGAGTAGTGGGTTGGGCACATCGTGGGTCAGTGGACCCAGGGTAACACTTGGGTGGGGCTGGGGTAGTAGGTTGGGCACATCGTGGGTCAGGGGACCCAGGGTAACACTTGGGTGGGGCTGGGGTAGTGGGTTGGGCACATCGTGGGTCAGGGGACCCAGGGTAACACTTGGGTGGAGTTTGAGTAGTGGGTTGGGCACATCGTGGGTCAGTGGACCCAGGGTAACACTTGGGTGGGGCTGGGGTAGTGGGTTGGACACATCGTGGGTCAGGGGACCCAGGGTAACAGTTGGGAGGGGCTGGGGTAGTGGGTTGGACACATCGTGGGTCAGGGGACCCAGGGTAACAGTTGGGAGGGGCTGGGGTAGTGGGTTGGACACATCGTGGGTCAGGGGACCCAGGGTAACAGTTGGGTGGGGCTGGGGTAGTGGGTTGGACACATCGTGGGTCAGGGGACCCAGGGTAACAGTTGGGAGGGGCTGGGGTATCAGGCTCAAGAGTTAAAGGGTTCAAACAGCGAGGATCTTTATTTTCTAAATCGCAAACGAATGCTGACGGTCTATTCTGTGAAGGGATGTGTATTTGACATTCGGGATCTGTCGATCCTAAAATACATTTTGAAGTTGTTGGGAGAGTAGATGAAGGAATTGTACTAGCAATGCACCTCGGATCTGTAGAGCCAGGATAACATATAGGTTTGGTAACAGTGGGTAGAGTAGTTATAGCTTCGCCATACAATGTACTGCCTCTTCGGTAGGGAGTTTCTGTAGATGATGTAGAGCCGCACACGTTATCACACTCTCCTTTACAGATTTCTACATTGCAAGACATAAATACATCCATGACATCAGGAAATTTAAAAGCCTGTATGAAAGCATAGGTAACAATAACTTGTCCACTACTGTCCTGCTGGCGCGAGCTGTAGAAGGGGCTGATGAGTTTCTCCTTCAGGACACAGCCTTCTTCGTCAGTCAGCTGGATGCGCGGTGTGTTTATATTGTCAAAATCAGGACTTCCGTAAGCATAGCAATCCTTAACGCTCACATCAAACATGCCAGCGTTGTCTCGAGCATATACTAGTAAGGAAAGTGTATCACCGATCTTAACTATAGAGTCAATGTCGTTTGTGTCAGGCCACCGTCCTTGTTTCAAGTCCATCCAACACTCGATGGCCTGGTCGCCCTCAAAGCGAGCTTCTTGGGCGTCTAGCATCCCTACAGAGAATGGATTAAATGCTACAGTCTTGAGGAAGTTATCGACCCAGTCACACTTGATAGTGCGAGCGACATCCCACACTTCTTGCACGTCGGGATCGTTCTGGACGATGATCGTGTTGGTCATTCGTGTACTTGTCTCACTGCTCTTGCCTTTAGAGCTGCCGCTGTTGAACTGAGACGTGGACGAGCCGCACCCATCACTCGGAATGATCAGAGTGAAGCTGGAGCGCTTGGAGTTGGCAGCCACGTACCTGACACGGACCAGTCATGTCAAGTCAATGAAAGTGGGAGCAGGACAAACCCGCAGGAAGATAGGAAATGCAAGAGGAGGACAGAATACAAGGTGATAAAAGAAAGGTGGATAAAGGAAAGATAGACAAAAGAGAAGAACTGACAACATATGTCACAAGTGAGAATCATAGATAGATGAAAAGAAGGTGTTAATTTTTATAGTTGTTTATCATGAAAACATAGAAAGGAAATATTCGGCGGTAAGACAAGAGTGTCCTTACACACACAAGTGGCATCACATGCAGTCACACAAGACTTTCCCAAGGTGTTCCAGTTCAGTAGTGGGATATCGACCAAGTAACATTGAGAGACCCTTTTTGTCTCGGCTCATGAAGTATCACATGATTCTTGATTTGATCTTACTATAGTTTTCAGAAGACTACATCATCAGCCAGAATTTTTGGTTCCACTATATAGGATTTCAGACATACATTTATGGATTATTTAGGGGCAGATGGGTAATTTTTAAATCAGTTTAGGAAGGATTACAAAAGCTTAGATCTACTTTAAAGTTTAAAATGGTCTATTTTACAGCTTATTACGGTTTACAGTCTCTCTGGGTTACTTGCTCAACATTTATAAGACAAGAAAGTGATTATTTTAGTGGCAAACTAAGGAAGCAACAGTAAGTTAGAATCACATGTTAGACAGTGCAGTTTAGACTCCATCTCCTGTTATAACAGACAGCTGAAAAATTACCGGACAGTTTAAAAGTAGAGACATTTTGAAAACAACTCAAAAAGCCTACTGACAGTATTGAAAACTGAGAAGTCCATGAAATATTTAATTATCAACTTGTTAGGCTATAAAAATATTTAATGGACTACAAAATGATTCATAATTCGGCATTATTTTATATTATTTGAATTTTTTTTTTTAGGTAACATCGACTTTTACTTAGGCAATAAGAGCAACATTGAGCTAGATCTGTTAACATGGATATGGGAGTCGTTGTTGTTATTCTATACAGGTCAAAAACACTTTATGTACCAGACACTTTATGTACCAGACACTTTATGTACCAGACAAGACAAGAAGTAAGTGTTATTGAGGGCTAGAGTAAGCCAGTGACACTAACATCCCAGTGACACTAACATCCCAGTGACACTAACATCCCAGTGATACTAACATCCCAGTGACACTAACATCCCAGTGATACTAACATCCCAGTGACACTAACATCCCAGTGACACTAACATCCCAGTGACACTAACATCCCAGTGACACTAACATCCCAGTGACACTAACATCCCAGTGACACTAACATCCAGTGACACTACATCGTGACACTAACATCCCAGTGACACTAACATCCCGTGACTACTAATCATCCCAGTGACACTAACATCCCGTGACACTAACATCCCTGTGACACTAACATCCCAGTGACACTAACATCCCAGTGACACTAACATCCCAGTGACACTAACATCCCAGTGACACTAACATCCCAGTGGCACTAACATCCCAGTGACACTAACATCCCAGTGACACTAACATCCCAGTGACACTAACATCCCAGTGGCACTAACATCCCAGTGACACTAACATCCCAGTGGCACTAACATCCCAGTGACACTAACATCCCAGTGACACTAACATCCCAGTGACACTAACATCCCAGTGACACTAACATCCCAGTGATACTAACATCCCAGTGACACTAACATCCCAGTGACACTAACATCCCAGTGACACTAACATCCCAGTGACACTAACATCCCAGTGACACTAACATCCCAGTGACACTAACATCCCAGTGATACTAACATCCCAGTGACACTAACATCCCGGTGACACTAACATCCCAGTGGCACTAACATCCCAGTGACACTAACATCCCAGTGGCACTAACATCCCAGTGACACTAACATCCCAGTGGCACTAACATCCCAGTGACACTAACATCCCTGTGACACTAACATCCCAGTGACACTAACATCCCAGTGACACTAACATCCCAGTGACACTAACATCCCAGTGACACTAACATCCCAGTGACACTAACATCCCAGTGACACTAACATCCCAGTGACACTAACATCCCAGTGGGCACTAACATCCAGTGCCAACATCGTGACACTAACATCCCAGTGACACTAACATCCCGTGACACTAACATCCCAGTGGCACTAACATCCCAGTGACACTAACATCCCAGTGGCACTAAACATCCCAGTGACACTAACATCCCAGTGACACTAACATCCTAGTGACACTAACATCCCAGTGACACTAACATCCCAGTGACACTAACATCCCAGTGACACTAACATCCCAGTGACACTAACATCCCAGTGACACTAACATCCCAGTGACACTAACATCCCAGTGACACTAACATACTAGTGACACTAACATCTCAGTGACACTAACATCCCGGTGACACTAACATCCCAGTGACACTAACATCCCAGTGACACTAACATCCCAGTGACACTAACATCCCAGTGACACTAACATCCCAGTGACACTAACATCCCAGTGACACTAACATCCCAGTGATACTAACATCCCAGTGACACTAACATCCCAGGTGACACTAACATCCCAGTGACACTAACATCCCAGTGACACTAACATCCCAGTGACACTAACATTCCAGTGACACTAACATCCCAGTGACACTAACATCCCAGTGACACTAACATCCCAGTGACACTAACATCCCGGTGACACTAACATCCCAGTGACACTAACATCCCAGTGACACTAACATCCCGGTGACACTAACATCCCTGTGACACCATCCCAGTGACACTAACATCCCAGTGACACTAACATCCCAGTGACACTAACATCCCAGTGACACTAACATCCCAGTGACACTAACATCCCAGTGACACTAACATTCCAGTGACACTAACATCCCAGAGACACTAATATCCCAGTGACACTAACATTCCAGTGACACTAACATACCGGTGACATTAACATCCCAGTGACACAGATTTCCAGGAAATAAAGACATCCCAGTGATACAAACATCCAAGTGACACTAACCTCCCAGTGACACTAACATCCCAGTGACACTAACATCCCAGTGACACTAACATCCCAGTTACACTAACATTCTAGTGACACTAACATCCCAGTAACAAAGACATCCCAGGGATACCCCTAATTGCAACGAGGGACGTTCACAAAGCCTTTGACAGCCTCTGGCATGATGGGCTTATATTCAAACTTGCCGATCTACCAGACCACAACTGGACCTTCCTCAGGCTCATGTTCAATTTCCTAACAGGCAGAAGCATCATCCCCAACTTTAATGGCAAATCTGCAGTCCCATTCACCCCATCAGCTGGCGTTCCACAAGGCTCATGCCTTAGCCCCATACTCTTCAATATCTACGTAAATGACCTCCCGCAACCAGAACATAACGACACAATCATCACCCAATTTGCAGACGACGTGATCCATGTTGTGTCATCCGCCCCCATAACAGGTGCCACAAAATACAGGAGAGTAATAGCAAAGATGAATGAGGAACTACGAAGAACAGCTAACTGGGAGAGAAAGTGGAGAATCACAACTAACCCAGAGAAAGTCCTCATCAGCACCATTGGCTGTCTCCCATCAACCATAGAAGACAAAGGTGGTATCTCCATAAGAGGTACAAGTGTCGAAATCAAAAATCCAAACAAAATCCTGGGATATGAGATCGACAGATTACTTAACTCCACTTCTCACATCTCTAAAAGTTAACCTAGCTAAAGCCCGCCTCAGCCAACTCTTCAGATTCAAAGAAGCCCCCACATCAAGAAGCACCTATACAAGATGATGATCAGACCTCTGTTGGAATACCCTTGCGCCCCTAGCACTAACAACCAAAACCAACAGGCTGCGACTTCAACGAGTCCAGAACAAAGCCCTCCGCTTTATTACTGGGACCAGATTAAGGGACAGAATAAGATGTGAAGACCTACATGTACAACAAGAAATCACTGCAATCAATGTAAGGATAGATAAACTAGCGAAACGACAGCTTTATGACATGCAAGAACTATATGTACCCGATAGAGAAAACCCCCCAACCAGTAAACACAACCGACTATGTCATTACCACACCCCCCCACCGCACCCAAAGAATGACTCTACAACAAAGAGTTAGGCGCTACATTCACAACGACAACTACCCAAGACCAAGAATCCTAAGTGATTCTCCCGTCGAACCAAATGAGTGGATACCACCAGACCCAGTCTATGTTCAACACCATAGATAAATACTCCCCATTATGGGTGACCTACCGTTTCCAAACTACATCCTACAACCAACATTGTAACACCTACGAACTTCCTATTTTAGGACACCACCTCAGAAACAGCTTGATCAGCTCCGGGCTAGCCACCAACAACATCATAAGCCCAGCAACTACCACCTGTTGCAAAAGTAACTGCTGAACCAGCTCCGGGCTACCACCCATCAACAACGAATAGCCCAGCAACTACCACCTGTTGCAGCAGCCTTGCCTGAAAAAAAAAAAAAAAAAAAAAAAAAAAAGTTTACTACAATTAATATGCTTTCTTCCAACTCAGTAACATGCTGTGATACAACAGTATACCTGTGTGCGACTGATGGGATAAAGGCATATCCTCCTGTTAAAAATTTACTTATGTATAACTCTACATACACACACTTATTATGTTACGCCAAAGTGGATAGGCCACTTACCTTACAACCTAACCTCTCCCCCCACCTATTTCCCAATTTCCATCCTTACCCATCCTCCTTCCTTCCCCACCTTACCGACGCTCAGGTCAAATCAAGCTCAAGCCCAGGGATACAGACATCCAGGGGATGAAGACATCCCAGTGACACAGATATTCAAGTGACACTGACATTCTAGTGATACAGACATCCAAGTGAGACAGACATCCCTTTTACACAGACGTTCATGTGACACAGACATTCCAGGGACACAGATATTCCAGTGACACAGACATGCCAATGACACAAGCATGTCAATGACACAGACATGCCAATTACACAGACATTCCAGTGACACAGATATTCCAGTGACACAGACATCCAAGCGACATAGACATCCCAGTGACACAGCCATCTCTGTGACACAGACTTCCGAGCAATACAGTCATCCTAGTGAAACTGACATCAAAGTGACATCGACACCCTAGTGACATCGACATCTCATTGACATGGACATTCCAGTGAAAAAAGACATTCCTGTGACACAGACACCCCAGTGACACAGACATTCCAGTAACAGACATCCGAGCGGCACAGACATCCTAGTGTTACTGATATACAACAACACTGACATCTTAGTGACACTGACATCTTAGTAACACACCCTAGTGTCACTGACATCCAGTGACACTGACATCCTAGTGACACTGACGTCCTAGTGACATTCACATCCTAGTGACACGGTCATCCCAGCGACACATACATCCAAGCGACACAAACATCCTAGTGTTACTGACATCTCATTGACACAGACATCCTAGTGTTACTGGCATCCTATTCTCACTAACATCTTAGTGATACTGACATCCTAGAGACACTGGCGACCTATTGACACTGACATCCTAGAGACACTGACGTCCTAGTGACACTGACATCCCAGTGACACAGACATCCAAGCAACACAGACATCCAAGCAACACAGACATCCCATTGACACAGACATCCCAGCGTTACTGGCATCCTAGTGACACTGATATCCTAGAGACTCTGGCGCCCTAGTGACACTGATATCCTAATGACACTCACGTTCTAGTGACACTGACATCCTAGTGACACTGACATCCTAGTGACACTGTCATTCCAATGTCACTGACATCCTAGTGACATTGATATCCAATAGACACTTACATCCCAGTGACACAGACATGTCAGTGACAAAGACATCCCAGTGACACAAACATAACTGTGACAAAGGCATCCCAGTGACACACATATTCCAGTTACACAGATATCTCAGTGACATAGATATCCCAGTGACGCAGACATCGCAGTGACACAGAAATCCCAATGATAAAGATATCGCAGTGACACAGACATCGCAGTGACACAGACATCGCAGTGACACAGACATCGCAGTGACACAGACATCGCAGTGACACAGACATTGCAGTGACACAGACATCGCAGTGACACAGACATCGCAGTGACACAGACATCCCAGTGACAAAGACATCCCAGTGACAAAGACATCCAAGTGACACAGACATCCCAGTGACACAAACATCCCAGTTTCAGTCATCCCGGTGACACAAAAATCCCAGTGACACAGACAATACAATGACACATACATTCCTGTGACACAGACATTCCAGTGACACAGACATTCCAGTGACACACATTCCAGTGACACAGACATTCCAGTGACACAGCGATTCCAGTGACACAGACATTCAAGTAACACTGAAATTTCAGTGACACAGTCATGTCAATGACACAGACATCCCAATGACACAGACAATACAGTGACACACACACATCCAAGCAACATAGACATCCTAGTGACACAGACATTTTTGTGATACAAATTTCCGAGAAATACAGACATCCCAGTGACACTGGCATCTTAGCAACACTCACTCCCTTGTGACATTGACATCCTAGTAACATTGACATCCCTGTGACATCGACATCCTAGTGACACTGACATCCCAGTGACATGGACATTTCAGTGAGAAAGGCATTCCATTGACACAGACATTCCACTGACACAGACATCCCAGTGACACAGATATCCCAGTTACACAGGCATCCCATTGACACACACGTCCCAGTGTCACATACATCGCAGTGACAAAGACATCCCAGGGACACAGATATTCTAATGATAAAGATATCGCAGTGACACGGCTATCCCAGTGTCACAGTCATCTTTGAGACAAAGAGGCAGACAGAGGATAATGTCCTGCCAGGTGATCAATTCCCATCAATCTCCAAAAGAATAACAATGACTATTCATTACATTTTTCTTCTATGTTACAGTTTATGTTGTAGTTAGTTCTTGATAAAGAAGTAGTCTAAGGAGTTGATTAAAATGAATTACCTGAATACTGACTTCTTTACCATCTTCCTTGTTAAACTAGTAGCTAATGTTATTCCAATAATTAAACAGATAAATTTTACGAAGGTTTGGTTATTTTGCTAGGTTAGTTTTTTGTGTAAATTAAACAAATCCACATTAAAACTATATATAAATTTTTTTTTCCTGGTGTATGGAGGCGAATCTAAAAGTGTTCCAAAAGAATATTATATTATGACGTAGTGGAAAACTATTTAAATTTTTAAGGAATTTATATAGGTATAAGCAGGTTTACCATATGCAGTGAGAGGTGTATATCTCTAGGTAAGTGTGCAGTGTATTTCAGTCCCAATATTTTTGACTAAAGCAGTTTTGATTGGCTATACGAGCATACAGATTTACAGATTATTTACGATATTAGTGATCCCTCATGTAGTCGATAGGCTTTTAGCTTAACAAACGAAACCTTTAAATAGTGATCCAGCGTACTATAGAACGGTAGTTCTATAGTACGCAATTCTATACCACTTAACCAGACACCAATATGGGTATTGCCGTCTAGCTGACACAAGGTGTTGGCTGACATACCCAGGAACACACGGCTTGTACTTCAGCTGAATAACTGGACGGAGCTTTCAGAATTTTGGGCTTCATGGAGACAGTCCCGAAAAATCTAGCCTTCATACAGAAGGTCCAAAGGGCTTACAAAGAGTCTGCTCTACTTAGAGAGGGTTCAAAGAGCTTACGGTTTGTGAAAATGTCTCCAGTGAATGAAGGGATCATGGAAGGGGCCTCCACGGACCCTACCCTTCGTGGAGGTCCCAAATACTCTATGGTTCGCTGGAGAAGCCCATGCATGACAGTTTCATGGAGAGAGACACAATGAAATGAGGCTTCATGGAGGAGGGATCACATTGAGACTAAGGTGCAAAGATAGAGCCTTAACGTGACCTGGCATTAAGGAAGAAGTGCCAATGAGACTCAGCATCGGTCAGGGAGGCCCCCAGTGAGCATGTGCTTCGTAGAGGGGGCCCAGAAACAATAGTTAAAATGTATTATTTAAGTATATTTTTTAGCATAAGCACAAGGATTTTTTTTTCTGGGATTAAAGCCAATCGACTACTGGAGGGTTATTAAACTTTACTGAACCCTGTACACCACCTGTACACCTGTACACCCTGTACACCACCTTTACACCTGTACACCCTGTACACCACCTGTCAAGATTACTTTTATCCATTAAATGGGAATTACATTAAGCTCTCAGCCTATACACACTGATACATGTATAACTCTCAGTATATACACACTCTGTTTGTTTAATACGACTTTTAGCAGTATATGACCTTATATCTATGAGAATGTGTTACGTGTATTGTCAGGGGAAGGGATTAAATATGAATATATTTATACATTCTGACGATATATACATAGAATACAAGTTGTTAATGGGTTACAGTCTACGTTCTAAGTTTAGTACACTTATTATCTATGATGGGAAGGATAGTGTGAGGCACTGGTCGTGGTCTGGTAGTTGTGTTTATGTCGTGGTGTCGTGTGAGACAGAAGTGCCACACTGTGTGAGGAATCACTGCCACACTGTGTGAAGCAGCAATGCCACAGAGTGTAGAGCAGCATTCCTGCACTATATAAGGCAGCACAGCATATCTCTTGTCAGTGTGAGAATAGAAGTGGCATGTCAACCAGTGCCTCTGGAAGGTGGGTCACAGCAGAGGACAGAACAGGAAGGTTTGACAAAAATATTTATAATATAGTTTTTAAAAATAAAAGATATACTAGAATGAAAACTCAAAATAGGTAGATTTTAAACAAGTTAAATTTATATTAATTCTATCTATTTATTATTTATTATAATTTAAGAGTTTATTGTGTATCAAAGATTTTATACATTATACTTTCAAACTATTCCGTCACTAAAAATAATATTTAATTCTAAATCTATATTTTGTTATTGCTAACTAAAAGTTTAATGTTAAAGCATACAACAAATTTAACGTATGTTTGATGAAATGTGATTATTAATGTTTAAAGTTGGTGTGACTGAAGACAATATCTTAAAACACGACTCCTGGAAGACATAGTGTGAGGTGATGGTGATGACAGGAGCGTCTGAGTGGTACTTACCGGCAAGCTGGGTTGAAGAAGTGACCCTTGCTGAAGATCACACCGTCAAAAGGCAGAGAGAACTCAACGTTGACCGTCATGCCCGATTTCTCACACTGGACGTCGAGGCTGGTGATTTGGGGCATGTTGGGCATGACTGCCGAGAAGTCCAGGTCATTGTCCAAGTCTAGCTGCCCCGCAGCCAGCTGAGGGGAAAATGGATAATCGGGTGTTACTTTACTTATAATCGCGTCTTTTTTATTATTATTGTTATTCGGCGAGAAACACTGTGGATGCTGTGGATGCCATATACTCCTGCAGAAGAGTGGTCGAACCCGGAAAAAAAAAGTTCCAGTAGAAATATTTTTGGCTTCATTTGATGTAGAATTGTCCTAAATCACATATTTATAATCTCATAAATTCACTTTGGGATCATTTTTTTTACAGGGATTTAAGGGGCACGTCAGTTTCCCTGTCTTCTAATAATATGTTATTTTTCCCCTATAATCTACCTTGTCCATAATTACTATCGCATTTGCTTTGCCTGCTTTCGAAAGATGAAGTCTAGGATTTTTCCCTCCTTCAGTTGTTCCCTTCTTCAGTTGTTCCCTCCTTCAGAGTGTAGACACTGTACTTCCCATCTCCAGGACTCAACTTCGGCCTGCCGGTTTGCCTTAATCTCTTCATAAATGTTACTTTGTTCACACTCCAACAGCACGTCAAGTCCTAAAAACCATTTTTCTCCATTCGCTCTTATCTAACATGCTCACGCACGCTTGCTGGAAGTCCAAGCCCCTCGCCCAAAAACACTCCTCTACTCCCTCCCTTAAACATTTCCTAGGCCGACCACTACCACGTCTTCCCTCCCCTACAGATTTATACACTCTCAAAGTCATTCTATTTCGTTCCACCCTCTCTACATGTCACCTCAACAACCCCCTCCTCAGCGCTCTGGATAATAATTTTGGTAATCTTACACCTCCTAGTTTCCAAACTATGGATTCTCTGCATTATATTCACACCTCAGACATGACATCTTCATTGCCTCCAGCCTTCTCCTTGTTGCAACATTCACCACATATGCTTCACACCCATATAAGAGTGTTGGTATAACTATACGCTCATACATTCGCCTCTTTGCTTCCATGGATAACGTTCTTTGTCTCCACAGACCCCTCAATGTACCACTCACCTTTTTCCCCTCACCAGTTCTATGATTCACCTCATCCTTCATAGACCCATCTGCTGACATGTCCACTCCCAAATATCTGAATACATTCATCTCCTCCATACTCTCTCCCTCCAATCTGATATCCAATCTTCAGTTACCTAAATATTTTGTTATCCTCATCACCTTAATTTCTTTCTTTTACATGCCCTACCAAACTCATCCACCAACCTGTGCAACGTCTCTTCAGAATCTCCCAAAAACACAGTGTCATCAGCAAAGAGCAACTGTAACAACTCCCACTTTGTGATAGATTCTTTATCTTTTAACCCCACACCTCTTGCCAAGACCCGCACATTCTTTTCCCTTACAACCCCATCTGTAAATATATTGAACAACCATAGTGACATCACACATCCCTGTCTGAGGCCTACTTTTACTAGGAAATAATCTCCCTTTCTCCTACATACTCTAACCTGAGCCTCACTATCCTCGTAAGAACTTTTTACTGCTTTCAATAAACTACCTTCTATTCCATACATTTGAAACATCTGCTACATTGCCCCCCTATCCAACCTGTCAAACGCCTTTTCCAAATCCATAAATGCCACAAAAACCTCTTTACCCTTATCTAAATACTGTTCACTGTAAACACTTGGGGTACACACCCCTACCCTTCCTAAAGCCTCCTTGTTCATCTGCTCCCCGCCTTACTCTTAATTCTTTCAATAATAACTCTACCATACACTTTACCAGGTATACTAAACAGACTTATTCCCCTGTAATTTTTACACTTTCTTTTGTCCCCTTTGCCTTTATACAAAGGAACTATGCATGCTCTCTGCCAGTCCCTAGGTACCTTACCCTCTTCCATACATTTATTAAATAAAAGCACCAACCACTCCAAAACTATATCCCCGCCTGGTTTTAACATTTCTATCTTTATCCCATCAATCCCAGCTGCCTTACCCCCTTTCATTCTACCCACTGCCCTACGAACTTCCCCCACACTCACAACTGGCTCTTTCTCACTCCTACAAGATGTTATTCATCCTTGCCCTATATACGAAATCAACAGTTAACAATTCCACAAAATACTCCCTCCGTCTTCCTGATACCTCTAACTCTCCATTTAATAACTCTCCTCTCCTATTTTTAACTATCAAATCCATTTGTTCCCTAGGCTTCCTCAACATATTAATCTCACTCCAACACTTTTTCTTATTTTCAACAAAATTTGTTGATATCTCTCCCACTCTCTCATTTGCTCTCTTTTTACATTGCTTCACCACTCTCTCAACCTCTCTTTTTCTCTCCCTCCTTGCATCACTTCTACTTTGTAAAAACCTCTCATATGCTAACTTTTTCTTTCTTACTACTCTCTTTACATCATTATTCCACCAATCGCTCTTCTTCCCTCCCGCACCCACTTTCCTGTAACCACAAACTTCTGCTGAACACTCTAACACTATATTCTTAAACTTAACCCATACATCTACAACACTATTGCCTATACTCTCACTAGCCCATCTATCCTCCAATAGTTGGTTGTTCTTCAGTCTGTTTATTCATTATATTGTCAGTATTATTCAGGTTACGTTCCATTCACACACGACACAGATCTTAAAAAGGATTAAAAAAACATATGTTATTTATTAAGCTTTTTTTTAACAAGATCATTCCTGCAAGTTTTGTTTAACATTTTAGTGACACAAAGAAACTTGAGTGGTTATCAACTTGATCCAAGGTATTATCATTTGGGTTCTCTTATTATCACTCATAACTCAGTTAATTGACAATGAAACAACATAGTCGTGAAAGATTCTTAATTTAAACCTTTGTAAAAAAATCCAAAAAAAGAAATATATGGGTATTTTAAGTGCGGAATTCAGGGCACACGTCCCCACCAACTGATACCAAAATTATTAGTATGGTAAAAAATATTCATTCTACCAGACTAATAACCTCAGGCCAGAGGCTGAGAAACCTCCGCCATCACCTCGTATCAAAACCACTTCGTCTTGCGGGCGATTTCGACTCTTCTTCTTTCAAGTCTGTCTTATGAATGTGATGTGGTCTTAATGACTAGGTCTGTTTTATACTTGTGATGTGGTCTTAATGACTAGGTTTGTTTTATACTTGTGATATGGTCTTAATGACTAGGTTTGTTTTATACTTGTGATGTGGTCTTAATGACTAGGTTTGTTTTATACTTGTGATGTGGTCTTAATGACTAGGTTTGTTTTATACTTGTGATGTGGTCTTAATGACTAGGTTTGTTTTATACTTGTGATGTGGTCTTAATGACTAGGTTTGTTTTATACTTGTGATGTGGTCTTAATGACTAGGTTTGTTTTATACTTGTGATGTGGTCTTAATGACTAGGTTTGTTTTATACTTGTGATGTGGTCTTAATGACTAGGTTTGTTTTATACTTGTGATGTGGTCTTAATGACTAGGTTTGTTTTATACTTGTGATGTGGTCTTAATGACTAGGTTTGTTTTATACTTGTGATGTGGTCTTAATAACTGGGTCTGTCTTATTAATGTGGTGTGGTCGTGACTGCCTTAAGGTGTCCCGTAGCTCGATTGCTGGCTCACACATTGAGATCCGGGGGTCGATCCCGGTACGGCTGGAAACATGAGGACGTGTTACCTTAACACACCTGCTGACCATGTTCACCTATCAATAAAATGGGTACCTGGGAGTTAGTCGACTGGTATGGGTCGCATCCTGGGACAAAATTGCCCTAGGGAAGGTTCGTCAGGAAACAGGACAAGTGTTTCCTGGCGTGGGTCTTAGTCAGATAATGACCCGCCCTTGGAGCTTTTGGTCATCTGTCCGAGGCCTTCCGCTGGCTTACCGGTCCACCTCTTTAAAATTATGGTTATAGTTATAGCAGTTTTTAGAAAAAAGGGGCTTTCTATATAGTAGTATGTCACTGATGTCAGCTATGGTCTGTATACCTTGTACATGTACTTGTAGAAATAAATATTATTATTAATATTATTATTATTATTATTATTATTATTATTATTATTATTATTATTATTATTATTATTATGAGTGTGGTGTGGTCCTGACCACTAGGTGTTATGGTCGTTGTGTGGTCTTCACGAGCGGGTCTGTCTTACGAATATACTGTGGTCTTGATGATGCGGCTTCTCTTTCATCTCCGGGTTTTTCCTACCGTCTGAGCGATGATGGTGAATATTTATGCAGAACTTTGGACTGTTAAACGTTTTTCATTGGTTTTCAATTAATTAAAATATTAACATAAATAAACGAAAAGAATATAGTCTGTTGTATCTAGAGAAGAGAAGCACCATTAATGGTACATAATTAATCTATATGTAGACAAGAGAAGCACCACTAATGGCACATAATTAATCTATATCTAAGCAAGAGAGCACCATTAATGGTACATAATTAATCTATATCTAGATAAGAGAAACACCGTTAATGATACATAATTAAGGGTACATAATAACTATATTTACACCTGACTCTTCAGGAACCCGGTAGAGATAATGCGACAAAAACACCCTGAGTGCTCTCAGTTAACAACTACTGGGTGATATACACACCACACTGATATATCTCGACGTCTTAGACTGTTAATGTCCGTTGAAACTCCGACTCTCAGCGGGACGTCATCACCAAACCTTACAAAGTGCTTTCATCACCATGGAAAAAAAACAGCGAGTGGTGTCCCGTGGCCTGGTAGGCAACACTTTCGCCTCGCACACTGAGTCTCCGTGGTTCGATCCGCGACAAGGGTGGAAACATTGGGCTTGTTCCCTTACCACTGCTGTCCCGTTCACTTAGCAAGCAAGTAGGTACCTGGGTGTAAGTCGACTGATGTAGGTCGCATCCTGGGGGACAAGACCCCCAATGGAAATAAGACAGTCCTTCATGACGCACCACCTTTCTAGGGTTATCCTGGGTGGCTAACCCTCCGGGATAAAAATTCGAAGATAATTTTATCTTATAAATTAGACACATATGCAACACTTGGGTATCTTTATTGAGGAAACGTTTCGCCACACAGTGGCTTCATCAGTCCAATACACCTTACACCTTTCTACTTTGTATTGGACTGATGAAGCCACTGTGTGGCGAAACGTTTCCTCAATAAAGATACCCAAGTGTTGCATATGTGTCTAATTTATAACTTGTCGGTTCTCTGAACCATTCATCTACATAATTTTATCTTATTTTACCTCAGCACCATTTATTTTCGCAGGTTTGAGGCTATCGATTTTTACATCTGAGAATGTGTATATTTTGCAACCTGTATTTAACTTGGCTGGTAGTATCAGCAGTGATCCAGAGGGTCTTGTTAGTGTTGGCACTGAACATCTTCACGCAGTCCTCATAGAACAACCTCTGGTAGTAACTACAAGTCTAGCTTCCTACTGTGCTATCTTCTGCTTTATCGTACCTCTTCTTAAAGCTATGTATGAATCCTGCCTCTACTACATCACTCTCCAGACTTCCACTTCCTGACAGGTCTATGACTGAAGAAGTTGTTCCTAACATCCCTGTGATTCGCCTGAGTTTTCAACTTCTAGCTGTGACCCCTTGTAGCTGTGACCCCTTGTAGTTGTGTCCCATCTCTGAAACATTCCGTCCCTAGCCACCTTCTCAATTCCTCTCAGTATTTTATACGTCGTTATCATGTTCCCCTATCCCTCCTTTCTTCCAATGTTATCAGATTGAGTTCCCTTAACCTCTTCTCTGGGACTAGTCTTGTTGCAAACCTTTCCACTTTCTCTAATTTCTTGAAGTGTTTGACCAGGTTTGGGTTCCAATATGGGACTTACGAACAGGTGTACAGTAGTGTCGTGAATGACTCCTTACATGTTGAAACGCTATTCTCAGATTTACCAAGCGCCCGTATGCTGCAGCAGTTATTTGGTTGACGTGCGAGATGTGCTCTGTATGATGCTCACCCCCAAGATCATTTTCCTTCAGAGAGTTTTGCAGCCTTTGACCTCCGTCTGTGGTCTTCTTTGTCTTTCCCCAAGCTTCATCAATTTGCACTTGCTGGGGTTAAACTCCAGGAGCTATTTGTTGGACTAGGCTTGCAGCCTGTCCAGATCCCCTTGTAGGCTTACCTGATCCTCGTCCGCTTGTATTCTCTTCATTAGCTTCACATCGTCTGCAAACAGGGACACCTCTGAATCTATCCCTTCCGTCATGTCATTCACATATACAGTAAGTGCCTGCCTTTCTTGCTTTTCGACTAGTCTCCTGTGTGGTACTGTGTCGAAAGCCTTCTTACAGTCCAAGAAGATGCAGTCTACCCATCCCTCTCTCTCCTGTCTTACTTCTGTTACCTTGTCGTGGAACTCCAATAGATTTGTGACGCGGGATTTCCCTTCCCCAAAGCCGTGCTGGTTATCATGTATGAGCCCTTTCCTTTCTAGGTGCTCCACCACTCTTCTTCTGATAATCTTCTCCATGACTTTACACACTATACATGTCAGCGACTCTGGTCTGTAATTTAGTGCAGTCTGTCTGTCTTCTTTCTTAAAAATTGGGATTACATTTGCTGTCGTCCACACCTCAGGCAGTTGCAGTGTTTCGATAGATTTATTGAAGATTGTTGTTAGTGGCACACGGAGTTCATCTGCTTCCTCTCTCAGGTGCCAAGGAGAGAAATTATCTGGCCCCACCGACTTCGAGATATCTAGTTGCCCAAGCAGTTTCTTCACCTCCTCCTAGGTTGTGTGCAGTGTCTCCAGCACTTGCTGGTGCACCCTACCACCTCGGTTTGCTGGAAGCCTCTGTGTCTCCACTTTGAATACCTCCTTGAATCGTGAGCTGACCTCCTCACACACTTCCTGGTTGTTCTCTGTGAACTCTCCTTCCTTCCTTCCTCAGCCTGATTACCTGGTCCTTGATTGTTGTTTTCCTCCTGATGTTGCTGTATAACAACTTTGGGTCAAATTTTGCTCTTGATGCTATATCATTCTCGTATTGATTCTGGGTTTCTCTCCTTATCAATGCATATTCATTTCTAGCTGTTCACCTCAACTCCGTTTTCCTGTGTTCTTTGCCTTCTATACATTTTCCATGCTCTAGCACACTTGGCTCTGGCCTCTCCACACTGGGTAAACCATGGGCTCACTCTGGTCTTTCTATTGCCTCTTGGTATGAACTTCTCTACTGCCTCCCTGCATATTGTAGTCACGTATTCCATTTCATTTACTGCCTTTCCCTCTAGCTCACTTTCCCACCTCATGTAGGAATTTCCTCAGACCTATGTAGTCCTTTTTTTGGAAGTTTATCTTCTCCCATTCTTCTTGTATCGCTTCACTCTCCATTGTTAATTCTACCGTGTATTCGAAATTCAGGACACGTGATCGCTAGTACCTAAGGGCCTTTTGTGAGTGATATCGTTTATGCCTGAACTGTTCAAGGTGACTATAAGGTCCTGCCTTGCTGGTTCATCTTCTTCCTGCTAGTTCATCTACTCATCTGACTAGTTCTCTCATCTCCCCAAAGTTCCATTGGTTTTAGACAAGCAGCGCAACTCCTCATCCCCTTCTGTTACCCCTGTCTTTCCTCAGGATCTGATATCCAGATGGGAAAATCATGTATGTTATCACCTCCATGAGCTTTGTTTTTGTGAGTGCTATGATGTCCGAGGATGTTTCAGTGATTCTTTCCTGCCACTCCTCGCTCTTGTTTGTAATTCCATCTGTGTTGGTGTACCATACCTTCAGCTTTCTTTCTAGAACTGTATTCTAGGGGGTGGGAGGAGTTGATGCAGGCTGTGGGTGTGGTAGGCAGGTCTGGATATTATGATAGGCTTCTGTTGTGGTGGTATTAGTGCTGAGGGGGGAAAACTGTGGGTGTGGCGTGTGGTTTAGTTCTGGTTATCGTGTTTGGTTGGTGTGGGATCGTAGCGAATGAGGGGATGCTGCCGGTGGATCTGTGGGTTGTGCTTCCTGTTCCCCCTGAGACTGCATTCCCGTGTATGTTGGAACTTGTTCTGTCCCCTCTTTCTGTCTCTGGCACCTTATTACTTTTTATCTCAGTCAGTTGTTTGCTTTTTGTGTTCTGTTGCAGTCAAAGTACACTTGCTGGTATATTTGGGAACTCTTTAACAGTGATTTCTGCTGCAGGATTTTTGAATGTCAATTTGATTGAAAATTTGTCAGGTAGGCCATGTCCTCTCCTGTTACTGTGATAGTGCTATCAGTTTCTTTTACCTCTTCTTGTCTTATTTTGTCATAGGTCTTTTTTCTGCTTTATGGAGCCCATGAACAATGAGTGAACTCTCTCTTTCCTGGTCTCATTTCCCTCCATATCTCCTTGGTTGTCTCCCTTATTGTCTCCCAGACGTCCCGGTGGCCTGATATCTTTTCCTCAAGGGACAGCTTTGCTCCTTCCCCTCCATCAAGCCCCTCAATGTCTGCTGTTGTTCCTGCACCCAGCTCCTTGCTTCTATTGGTCCTCTCCTTTATATCTACTTCAGCACTTTCAGTTCCTCTGCCAGGCTCTGCATCCTTGCCTCAGTAGCAAGAGCTCATAAGTCCCACTTCTTGCTCTCTGTAAATATCTTCTCCATCATTGTGTTGGTATTACAAACACAGGTAATGAATGGCCTGTGAGACCTGGTCGTAATGGGAAATGGAGCCAACAAACTCAGCAGTAGACTATAATGTATATTTTGTCTTCACCTACTATATACAGGTATGTACACTATGCACAGATAGAATAATAATAAGTGTACATCACGGTGACAGATGGCAAAGCAGAAGCCAGAGAGAGTGCACCGTACTCAACCAGCAGGTAGGCAAGTCTGCCAGTGCTTACCGCAAGTGAACCACATTGCTTCAGCTTTCGCGGGCTTACCTGTGATTGGTCAATAAACCAAGATACTGATTTAACGACGGGTACCCTATCGATTGTTAAACCTTCAGCACCCAGTTTGCTGGTTGGGAGGCAGCCTATATGGAAGTGTGACATACACCGAATAAATTGTAACATTCTCTCTGCATGCCACAGTTGGAAAACTTGCTTAGCATTGCGTTGCACTCCCGTTCAATTATGCGATTGATTCTGCCAATGCTTCTTGTTCAGCCCAGCCCTCCCCGGTGCCCTTGATTTTTCATCCTGCCATTTGTGTGTGTGTGTATGTGTGTGTGTGTGTGCTGTGTGTGTGTGTGTGTGTGTGTGTGTGTGTGTGTGTACTCACCTATTTGTAGTTGCAGGGGTCGAGTCATAGCTCCTGGCCCCGCCTCTTCACTGATTACTACTAAGTCCTCTCTCTCCCTGCTCCATGAGCTTTATCAAACCTAGTCTTAAAACTATGTATGGTTCCTGCCTCCACTATGTCGCTTTCTAGGCTATTCCACTGTGTGTGCGTGTGTGTGTGTGGGTGTTTTTGCGCGCGCACGTGTCTGTATATAAAAAATAACATTATCCTTTCTCTTGATCAGTAGCTACACAACACTTACAAACTGTCTTACACACAGCACTTACAAACTGTCTTACACACAGCACTTACAAACTGTCTTACACACAGCACTTACAAACTGTCTTACACACAGCACTTACAAACTGTCTTACACACAGCACTTACAAACTGTCTTACACACAACACTTACAAACTGTCTTACACACAGCACTTACAAACTGTCTTACACACAGCACTTACAAACTATCTTACACAGTTAACGCTGTGTGTTTTGCAAGTGGCAGGTTCGTCTCTGGTGCAGCTAACGTTGTCTGTCTTGTCATTTCCCATTTAGTTTGTCACATCATAGTTCAATTGCTGGCAGCAGCAGCCTGGTTGATCAGGTTTTCAGTGAAAATGTCTATCGTTAGGCTAGGCTGCTAGATTAGAAGAACTTTTGAAACTGGTTAGAGGCATGTCACAAGTCTGTTAAACATGGCGTTGTAAAAACAAAACGCAGATTGGTCCTTATAAATAAACATTTGTTTCGTCTAGACAACAGAAGTGCATTGAGCAGAAGGCGTGATGTAAAATGAATAATTGACGGAATTCATTACTACGATATTTTAAGACAAAACTACAGTGGACCCCCGAGTTTCGTAAAAACTTCACTCCTGAAGTCTGCTCAAGTGCCATTACCGAACGAATTTACTCCCTTAAGGAAAAATTTCACGTAGGTTAATCTATTTCAGACCCCCAAAAATACACTTCCACAAGAACTTACAAAATTATACTTACATAATTGCACGATTTCCGGGGTATTCGTTAACCGAGGGTCCACTGTACTGAGAAACTTTTGCGAAAAGTTGTGGTCTGAGAAGAGGCTGTTGATGGTCGGTGTAAACAAATGTAGGATCTTACCTGATCTTGGGAAAATTAAACAACTGCTTCTGGTGCAGCAGTTGTTTATTAAGTCCTCTGCTCCAGCAATTTTGGATAATGAAGAAATATCTTCGATTTTTAAACTAAGAAAATACTTGGTTCATCATCCATGAACTGTGTTTGGGAGAAAATAGTCAAGCAAGAGTAAGTATTTCACTACGAAATCATTCCCACTCATACCCCGTCCCCACCAGGTAGAACCCCAGGCTAGGAGTGGTTCTGAGCAGTGAAAACCTGTAGCCAGGACTGTGGTGTCGAGAGTTCGTAATGAAGCTAACAGAATGTTTGGGGGTCATATCA
Organism: Cherax destructor; assembly: GCA_009830355.1. NCBI lineage: Eukaryota > Metazoa > Arthropoda > Malacostraca > Decapoda > Parastacidae > Cherax > Cherax destructor. Next base: position 49,516 of record WNWK01006898.1, on the reverse strand, counting down.
AAAGTATAACAATAGTTCTATATAAATAAGTCATAATAGGCTATACTTCATAAATCATTAGTAAGTTCTGCTTTGGATTAGGCTGCAAAGTTCTAGTTTCCGTATTAAAGAATGGAAATAAGTGAGTTAGAGAATGGACAAACTGCAAGTGCGCTCTGATACAAACAGAAGGATAAAATATTTAGAGCCGAGAAATTACACTCTCTTGAAAGACTATAGAACGAGGGAGTATAACTGAGTCTACAAGTGGAAGACAACCTTAAATATAGGGGATACAAGTATGATGCTCTAAATTTCAAACCAATAAATAAATTCAAGTTAGATCAATCTTTAGTTAAAAAAAATATTGTATGAAAAAAACTCCTCGCGAAATAGATGGGGTTCAAATCCATAGCCAACCAGACTTAAATCTAGCAGGCCAGTGCGTTATCCACTGTACCACAACGGTCAGCATGGTACGTTGGTTAAAGTGGAGTGGCTTGCCATAGGTTTGATCCAGCCCCGTAGCGTGATTTGACTACCAATATGAGTCATTAAATCAAATTAGTTTAATAAATTAGACAAATTCATGAGCGAAAACTGTTTGGTGAGCTGAGGTCAGGTTAGGTGAGGGTCGTCAGGAAACAGGACAAGTGTTTCCTGACGCGGGTCTTAGTCAGATGATGACCCGCCGTTGAAGCTTTTGGTCATCTGACCGAGGCCTTCCGCTGGCTTACCGGTCCACCCCTTTAAAAATTATGGTCAATTATAACCATTTAGTGGTGAGCAGACTTCTCGTATCATTAGTGAGCCTACTGCGGTGCTCCAGTCTTGAGCACTCCTGGGGTAATAAGACACTAACGTATACTAACAGCAGTTATGTACCTATTGGAACTATTGCAAGACTTAAGAATTTCTTGACAAACCATTGTAAATGTCCCGAATAATGTTTAAGTTATCTTTTTATCTTATCCAAGAGCTCAACTAATACCGATAAGATGATACTTAGACACATGTGTAACATCTGGACAGCTTTAGTTGCTAGACGTTTCTCCCACCAGCATCTTTATCAATACAATACTCGGACATGAACAGAAGACTGTAGAAGAGGAGATAATTTGTCCGTCAGCCTCGCAGAATTACAGTATAGACAGAGGACGGTCAGTGAGGTAATTACTCGCTCAGCCCAGGAGCAGGTGTTTTGCACCATAGTCTGTGCTCAACACCTGCACATGTGTTTACTTCATCAAAGACACAATGACCTGTGAGTCACGTGCCAAGACCTTCTTTCTCCTGCCAGAGATCTATTGAGCGCAGATTAGCGCAAGAGAATGTGAATACAAGGTTTGAGCAATTGTGTGTGTAAAAACACACGCAGTCGAGTTTTAAGACAGTTACCTTGTAACTGTGTAATATATCAATTGCTCGGGTTGCAACCTGGAATGTGCTGGAGTGAAGGTCGCAAGATCCTGAGTAGGTGAAGGTTGGATGAAAGAATAGTGAATGATGCCTGATAGCGAAGTTATACTTTGGGATAGACAGCAGTAGGGAACGTATGAAGGATCAATGAACGAAGGCAGGTATAAAGGTGTTAACATAAGGTCTGTCCAGACCTTGATGGTGAGTGGAGGTCACGGTGCGTGGAGGTGAATGTGAGACCTATCCGTGCCCAGTCAATGATGAATATTGATGAGTCTGTGGCAGGTAGTGAATGACGCGCAAAATTACGACGAATTTTGTGAGTGAAAATCAATGACCTGTGTATGTGTAAGTGGCAGGTGTTGATGAGTGAAGTGTATGCGCTGTATTTGGCTCTCTGGAGGAGCCATGGTATAGTCACTGGCTGGCCGTGTACAAGTCTGGTAACCGGCTCTTTCCAGACTAACATTACCGGTGTGGCCAGTCGCGCACTCACATCACTACATACAAGCTAAGGGGCAAGCGCTCCGCTAATCGTCTCAACCACCACTTTTTCTGCTGTTGTGGCGCTGAGAATATTATTATACTGACCTCTCAGTTGACCTGGTAAGAATGAGATAGCTTTCCGAGCCTCGTGATTGCCTCTGCTGGGCACTGTGTGGCCTTTTATTTAATGCAGCAGTAAGCATTCCAAGATATTGTTGGTTTATTGGTAAGGGGATAAAAATCCCCTGACACAGGTTTCTCTGGTAGTGTGACCCGTTCAGTTGTGCCGGTCCTATGATGCACAGTCCGCTGTATGTATCACAAACATAATTTCACTGTTGAAAAACAGTCAAACGGGAGAGTGACAAAAGGGCCATAAACAGTAAGGATGTGACTCGTACGTTCTGCGGTGCGTGGTACAAGACACGTACAGGCAACGCAGACTAAATAACGCGACTGTCTACTCTAAATAGGACTTAATTAAGACACGTAAACCAAGAGCGTACTGTCATAAGTTAGGTAAAAAGGACACAAGTGCAGTTAATGTAGCATCTTATTGTGGCAACGTTTCGCTCTCCACAAGCTTTCTGAAGCCATTACTTGAAACGTTACCAAAATAAAATGTGATATTAGTTGTGCGTTACCTTGTATCCGTTACCTGTTCTCGGAGCTCAACCTCTTATTACCTTTCCCCTCAGGGTATGTTATAGTTGCTCTTTCTTAATGGACAGAAGACAACCTAACCAAACCTAACCTAACCTAACCTTACCTTAACTAAACTAACCTAACCTAACCTAACCTTACCTTAACTAAACTAACATAACCTAACCTAACCTAACCTAAACTAAATTAACCTAACATAACCTAACCTAACCAAACCTAACCTAACATGACCTAGAAATTTGATGGAAACCGTATGATAACAATATCATAGATGTTTATGGAAGTTACGAGGCTAGACCGGACAGGTGGAGGTGTATCATCAAGTGGTGTTATGTACAGTGTGTGTACAGTGGTGTTGTGTACAGTGTGTGTACAGTGGTGTTGTGTACAGTGTGTGATCAGTGGTGTTGTGTACAGTGTGTGTACAGTGGTGTTGTGTACAGTGTGTGTACAGTGGTGTTGTGTACAGTGTGTGATCAGTGGTGTTGTGTACAGTGTGTGTACAGTGGTGTTGTGTACAGTAGCCTTATGTACAGTGTGTGAATAGTGCTGTTGTGTACAGTGGTGTTGTGTACAGTAGCATTGTGTACAGTGTGTGAACAGAGGTGCTGTGTACAGCAGCCTTGTGTACAGTGAGTGAACAGAGGTGTTGTGTACAGTAGCCTGGTGGACAGTGGTGTTGTGTACAGTGGTGTTGTGTACAGTGGTGTTTTGTACAGTAGCGTTGTGTACAGTGTGTGAACAGTGGTGCTGTGTACAGTAGCCTTGTGTACAGTGAGTGAACAGGGGTGTTGTGTACAGTGGTGTTGTGTACAGTAGCGTTGTGAACAGTGTGTGAACAGTGGTGTTGAATTCAGAGGTGTTGAGTACAGTGTGTGTACAGTAGCGCTGTGTACATTGTGTGAACAGTGTTTTGTACAATAGTTTGTTTACAGTACTCACCTAGTTGTGGTTGCAGGGGTCGAGTAATAGCTCCTGGCCCCGCCTCTTCACTGGCCACTACTGGGTCGCTCTCCCTGCGCCATGAGCTTTATCATACCTCTTCTTAAAGCAATGAATGGATCCTGCCTCCACTACATCGCTTCCCAAACTATTCCACTTCCCGACCACTCTGTGACTGAAGAAATACTTCCTAACATCTCTGTGATTCATCTGAGTCTTCAACTTCCAACTGTGTCCCCTTGTTGCTGTGTCCCATCTCTGGAACATTCTGTCTCTGTCCACCTTGCCAATTCCTCTCAGTATTTTATATGTCGTTATCATGCCCCCCTCTCTCTCCTGTCCTCCAGTGTCGTCAGGTCGATTTCCCTCTCCTCGTAGGACATACCCCTTAGCTCCGGGACTAGTCTTGTTGCAAAGCTTTGCATTTTCTCTAGTTTCTTTACGTGCTCGGCTAGATGTGGGTTCCAAACTGGCGCTGCATACTCCAGTATGGGCCTAACGTACACATTGTACAGGGTCCTGAACGATTCCTTATTAAGATGTCGGAATGCTGTTCTTAGGTTTGCTAGGCGTCCGTATGCTGCAGCAGTTATTTGGTTGATGTGCGCCTCACGAGATGTGCCTGGTGTTATACTCACCCCAAGATATTTTTCCTTGAGTGAGGTTTGTAGTCTCTGGCCCCCTAGACTGTACTCCGTCTGCGGTCTTCTTTGCCCTTCCCCAATCTTCATGAGTTTGCACTTGGTGGGGTTGAACTCCAGGAACCAATTGCTGGACCAGGCTTGCAGCCTGTCCAGATCCCTTTGTAGTTCTGTCTGGTCCTCGTCCGATTGAATTCTTCTCATCAACTTCACATCATCTGCAAACAGGGACACTTCGGAGTCTATTCCTTCCGCCATGTCGTTCACAAATACCAGAAACAGCACCGGTCCTAGGACTGACCCCTGTGGAACCCCACTCATCACAGGCGCCCACTCTGACACCTCGCCACGTACCATGACTCGCTGCTGTATTCCTGACAGGTATTCCCTGGTCCATTGGAGTGCTTTCCCTGTTATCCCTTGTGTGGAACTGTGTCAAACGTCTTCTTACAGTCCAAAAAAATGCAATCTACCCACCCTCTCTCTCTCTTGCCTTACTGCTGTCACCCTGTCATAGAACTCCAGTAAGTTTGTGACACAGGATTTCCCGTCCCTGAAACCGTGTTGGCCGTCGTTGATAAGCTCATTTCTTTCTAGGTGCTCCACCACTCTTCTCCTGATAATCTTCTCCATGACTTTGCATTCTATACATGTCAGTGACACTGGTCTGTAGTTCAGTGCTTCATGTCTGTCTACTTTTTTAAAAATTGGAACTACATTTGCTGTCTTTCATAACTCAGGTAATCTCCCTGTTTTGATAGATGTGTTGAAGATTGTTGTTAGTGGTACACATAGCGCCTCTGCTCCCTCTCTCAGGACCCATGGAGAGATGTTCTCCGGCCCCATCGCCTTTGAGGTATCTAGCTCACTCAGCAGCCTCTTCACTTCTTCCTCGGTTGCATGTATTGTGTCCAACACTTGGTGGTGTACCCCACCTCTCTGTCTTTCTGGAGTCCCTTCTGTCTCCTCTGTGAACACTTCTTTGAATCTCTTGTTGAGTTCCTCACATACTTCGCTGTCGTTTCTTGTGATCTCTCCTCCTTCCTTCCTTATCCTGATCACCTGGTTCTTGACTGTTGTTTTACTCCTGATGTGGCTGTACAACAGCTTTGGGTTGGATTTGGCTTTCGCTGCTATGTCATTTTCATATTGTCGTTGGGACTCCCTTCTTACCTGTACATATTCATTTCTGGCTCTACGACTGCTCTCCTTATTATCCTGGGTCCTTTGCCTTTTATACTTTTTCCATTCCCTAGCACACTTAGTTTGGGCCTCCCTGCACCTTTGGGTGAACCACGGACTCATCATGTTTTTTTTCATTATTCATGTTACCCTTGGGTACAAACCTCTCCTCAGCTTCCTTGCATATTGTTGTCACTTATTCCATCATCTCGTTTACTGACTTCCCCGCCAGTTCTCTGTCCCACTGAACCTCGTTCAGGAAGTTCTTCATGCCCACGTAGTCCCCTTTCTTGTAGTATGGCTTCATTCGTCCAGTCCTTCCTGCTTCACCCTCCACTTGTAACTCTACTGTGTATTTGAAGCTTAAAACCACATGATCACTGGCCCCAAGGGGCCTATCATATGTGATATCCTCAATATCTACACTACTCAAGATGAATATTAGGTCCAGTCTCGCTGGTTCAACTCCTCTCTCTCTGGTAGTGTCCCTTACGTGTTGGTACATGAAGTTTTCCAGTATCATCTCCATCATCTTAGCCCTCCACGTTTCTTGGCCCCCATGTGGTTCCAAGTTCTCCCAATCGATTTCCTTGTGGTTGAAGTCGCCCATGATCAGTAGCTTCGCCCTGCTCGCATGAGCCCTTCTGGCCACTTCAGCCAGTGTGTCAACCATCGCTCTATTACTCTCATCATACTCTTGCCTTGGTCTCCTGCTGTTCTGTGGTGGGTTATACATCACTGCAATTACCACCTTGGAACCTCCAGACTGAACCGTTCCTACTATGTAATCTCTTTCTTCTTCTCTGTCTCCACTCTCCTGCTCATCAAAATCCCATTGGTTTTTGATCAGCAGTGCCACCCCTCCACCCCTCTGTTACCTCTGTCTTTCCTCAGGATCTGATATCCCGTTGGAAAGATGGCATCTGTTATTATACCTATGAACTTGGTTTCAGTGAGAGCTATGATGTCAGGTGATGCCTCTTTGACTCTTTCGTGCCACTCCTCCCACTTATTTGTTATTCCGTCAGTGTCGGTGTGTGAACAGTGGTGTTGTGAACAGTGTGTGAACAGTGGTGTTGTGCATAGTGGTGTTATGTACAGTGTGTGAACAGCGTTGTGAACAGTGTTGTGTACAGTGTGTGAACAGTGGTGTGTACAGTGGTGTTGTGAACAGTGGTGTTGTGTATAGTGGTGTTGTGTATAGTGGTGTTGTGTACAGTGTGTGAACAGTGGTGTGTACAGTGTGTGAACAGTGGTGTTGTGAACAGTGTGTGAACAGTGGTGTTGTGTATAGTGGTGTTGTGTATAGTGGTGTTGTGTACAGTGTGTGAACAGTGGTGTGTACAGTGTGTGAACAGTGGTGTTGTGAACAGTGGTGTTGTGAACAGTGGTGTTGTGAACAGTGTGTGAACAGTGGTGTTGTGTATAGTGATGTTGTGTACAGTGTGTGAACAGTGTTGTGTACAGTGTGTGTACAGTGTGTGTACAGTGGTGTTGTGTACAGTGTGTGAACAGTGGTGTTATGTACAGAATCGTTGTGTACAGTGTGTGAACAGTGGTGTTGTGTACAGTGGTGTTGTGTACAATGTGTACAGTGGGGTTGTGTACAGTAGCGTTGTGTACAGTGTGTGAACAGTGGTGTTGTGTACAGTGTGTGAATAGTTGTTTTGTGTACAGTGTGTGAACAGTGGTGTTGTGTACAGTGGTGTTCTGTACAGTGTGTGAACAGTTGTGTTGTGTACAGTGGGGTTGTGCACAGTGGGGTTGTGTACAGTGGTGCTATGTACAGTGGCGTTGTGTACAGTGGTGCTATGTACACTGGCGTTTTGCACAGTGGTGCCGTGTACAGTGGTGTTTACAGTGGTGTTGTGTACAGTAGCGTTGTGTACAGTGGCGCTGTGTACAGTGGCGTTGTGTACAGTGGCGTTGTTTACAGTGGAGTTGTGTACAGTGGCGTTGTGTACAGTGTTGTGTACAGAGGTGTTGTGTACAAAGGAGTGAACCCAAGTGGCCAGCGGAGAGGCGGGCCTAGGAACTGAGGGTCGACCTCTGCAACAATAAATATGTACAAATTGGTGAGTAATCCCCCCCCCCACAAAAACACACATTACCAGCTACTACACGCAGTACAAAAGCGTGCACAGGCTTACATCTTAAAGCTGGCTACAGTGACTCTTTGCAGACAACTTCAGACTGTGTGTTATATTTCCCTTGTTTGCCAACACCTTAGAACTTTTCTCTTTTGTTTTCATTTACCGTGATAACTTTAGAGACCTTGGGGAACTTTTAGGAGTTCTTTGACATTAAAAATGTAATAGATTTTCTGTAGCTGATGCTGCGTAAGGTAAATTTGTGTAACAGTGTTTATTTTTTTTTACTTTGTGTTTTATTCATGCTAGTTTTTTTATTGTTTGTTAAGTTTATAATTGTTTTATTTGTGTGTTGTTGTATATATTTTTTATTGCCAAGAATTATGAATACTCTATATATATTCTAGATGGTTAAACCAATCTTCAAAGTTCAAAGTTATCTACTTATGTATAGATGGTTCTGAAATGTTTAGGAACATTTACGTAAGTTAAATAAAATATAATACATAAAAACCGAAAAATTCTGTAAAGTATTTTGAAAGTTGCGGGTGGCAGTTGTGGGTGGCAGGTTTGATGGCACTCTGCCACCCTGAGTGAGGGTTGTGGGTGGCAGAGTTGATGGCACTCTGCCACCCTGAGTGAGGGTTGTGGGTGGCAGAGTTGATGGCACTCTGCCACCCTGAGTGAGGGTTGTGGGTGGCAGAGTTGATGGCACTCTGCCATCCAGAGTGAGGGTTGAGGGTGGCAGAGTTGATGGCACTCTGCCACCCTGAGTGAGTGTTAAGGAGAGTTGACCTCTGCTAATATGTATATTCTTTTTTCGAAAAAAAGTATAATCGCAAAATTTGTGAATAACGAGCATAAAGAACAAAGAGTGAAGAACAGTACATAAGGGGGGAGAAGAGAAAAAATATAAGGAAAAGAAAAGAAACAGATCAAACAGAAAAAAGTGGCTGGAAGAAAGGTGAATTGTGAACTTCTTCCGGATATCAAGATGTCAGGTTTAAGATGAAGACCTTCAAGATGTCAGGTTTAAGATGACGACCTTCAAGATGTCAGGTTTAAGATGACGACCTTCAAGATGTCAGGTTTAAGATGACGACCTTCAAGATGTCAGGTTTTAGATGACGACCTTCAAGATGTCAGGTTTAGGATGACGACCTTCAAAATGTCAGGTTTAAGATGACGACCTTCAAGATGTCAGGTTTAAGATGACGACCTTGCCACAGGTACAGCAGGAGGATGCTAACTCTCCATCCTGCGGCTGCAGGTATGTCCATGTCTAACTTACGTCATGATGCTCTTAACTGCCTTTGTAACAGGTGTGTAGATGTCTAAGCTATGTCCTGATACTCTTAGCTGGCCTTGTAGCAGGTGCGTCCGTGTCTAAGCTATGTCCTGGTATTCTTAGCTGGCCTTGTAGCAGGTGATTCTATGTCTAAGCTATGTCCTGGTACTCTTAGCTGGCCTTGTATCAGGTGAATCTGTGTCTAAGCTATGTCCTGGTACTCTTAGCTGGCCTTGTAGCAGGTGCGTCCGTGTCTAAGCTATGTCCTGGTATTCTTAGCTGGCCTTGTAGCAGGTGAGTCTGTGTCTAAGCTATGTCCTGGTACTCTTAGCTGGCCTTGTAGCAGGTGAGTCTGTGTCTAAGCTATATCCTGGTACTCTTAGCTGGCCTTGTAGCAGGTGCGTCTGTGTCTAAGCTATGTCCTGGTACTCTTAGCTGGCCTTGTAGCAGGTGCGTCTGTGTCTAAGCTATGTATTGGTACAAACAGAAGACTCCAGGAAGCTTAAGGCCTAACCACTCAAGCAGTAGTATTTATAGCAAGCAATACTATGTAAAGCCATAATGTTTCTCATAGCAAGGGTAGTGACATGTTTCTGATAGCAAGGGTAGTGACATGTTTCTGATAGCAAGGGCAGGGACATGTTTCTGATAGCAAGGGCAGTGACATGTTTCTGATAGCAAGGGCAGTGACATGTTTCTGATAGCAAGGGCAGTGACATGTTTCTGATAGCAAGGGTAGTGACATGTTTCTGATAGCAAGGGTAGTGACATGTTTCTGATAGCAAGGGTAGTGACATGTTTCTGATAGCAAGGGTAGTGACATGTTTCTGATAGCAAGGGCAGTGACATGTTTCTGATAGCAAGGGCAGTGACATGTTTCTGATAGCAAGGGCAGTGACATGTTTCTGATAGCAAGGGCAGTGACATGTTTCTGATAGCAAGGGTAGTGACATGTTTCTGATAGCAAGGGCAGTGACATGTTTCTGATAACAAGGGCAGTGACATGTTTCTGATAACAAGGGCAGTGATATGTTCTCTCTCACTACATAATTCTGTCCCCTGGTTACATAATTCTGTCCCCTGGTTACATAATTCTGTCCCCTGGTTACATAATTCTGTCACCTGGTTACATAATTCTGTCCCCTGGTTACATAATTCTGTCCCCTGGTTACATAATTCTGTCCCCTGGTTACATAATTCTATCCCCTGGTTACATAATTCTGTCCCTTGGTTACATAATTCTGTCCCCTGGTTACATAATTCTGTCCCCTGGTTACATAATTCTGTCCCCTGGTTACATAATTCTGTCCCCTGGTTACATAATTCTGTCCCCTGGTTACATAATTCTGTCCCCTGGTTACATAATGGTTTCGTAATTGAGTTGATGGATTAAAATACTGACAATATGAGAAACGGCTACAAATATATCCAAAGTTAAGCTTTGTGAGTTAATGAAGCTGTTGCATGGGCGAAACGTCGTGAATACAATCTTCAATATATTTGTATCTATTTCTCTTCTACTTACACTTTCTCAAGGACTTGCATGGGTATTTTATACCAAGATTCAGAAGCAACGAAGTTGCCTGGTGGCAAAGCTCTCGATTCACACGCTGGGGGTTCCGGATTCGATTCCCAGCAAGGGTGAAAACATTGGGCGTGTGTCACTGATGTCAGCTAGGTCTGAAACACCTCGTAACACCTTCCAGGTATACTCCAGGTATACCAACACTGAGTATTCTTAGGTAATTCACTTGGTCGTTCAAATACAGTGGCACTTACATGTTCGAAAGTACAGGACCTCGAACAAACTGGAGTCCGAACAGTTTTGGACAGTCTCTGAACCATTTTCTGGAGTCCGAACTCACTTGTTTACAGTTGAGTTGTAAAACACTTTACATGAAAGCCCTGTTTCATAACTGCTTTGAAGTGACCTCTGACGCTGACCTGACTCTCAGAGACTTGGAAGAGTCAGTTCAACATCCTCCAGTGTGTGAGGCTGATAATTAAAGCCTGGCGAATACTGTTTCGGACATCGAACATTTCACTGTACGAACATCACTTGGGAATCAATTAAGTTTAAACACTGGGGTTCCACTGTATTAATTTTTATAATACCATGGTCTACCATGAGTCGCTTCATGAAGGAATAAGTTGCGTGAGGTTTATAATACCATGGTCTACCATGAGTCGCTTCATGAAGGAATAAGTTGCGTGAGGTTTATAATACCATGGTCTACCATGAGTCGCTTCATGAAGGAATAAGTTGCCTGAGGTTTATAATACCATGGTCTACCATGAGTCGCTTCATGAAGGAATAAGTTGCGTGAGGTTTATAATACCATGGTCTACCATGAGTCGCTTCATGAAGGAATAAGTTGCCTGAGGTTTATAATACCATGGTCTACCATGAGTCGCTTCATGAAGGAATAAGTTGCCTGAGGTTTATAATACCATGGTCTACCATGAGTCGCTTCATGAAGGAATAAGTTGCCTGAGGTTTATAATACCATGGTCTACCATGAGTCGCTTCATGAAGGAATAAGGTTTCATTAAGAATTAATCTTCTCGTTCTCATGTAATAAACAGGAGAAGAACCCCATGACAACCAGTGTCCCCGACACTGTCAACCAGTGTCCCCGACACTGTCAACCAGTGTCCCCGACACTGACAACCAGTGTCCCCAACACTGTCAACCAGTGTCCCCGACACTGTCAACCAGTGTCCCCGACACTGTCAACCAGTGTCCCCGACACTGACAACCAGTGTCCCCGACACTGTCAACCAGTGTCCCCGACACTGTCAACCAGTGTCCCCGACACTGACAACCAGTGTCCCCGACACTGACAACCAGTGTCCCTGACACTGTCAACCAGTGTCCCCGACACTGTCAACCAGTGTCCCCGATGCTGAACAATGTGGAAAAGGGACACTAATGTACAGTTCAGGACGTTTATTCAAGGAAACGTTTCGCCCAGAGTGGCTTCACCAGGACGTCACTCTTGGCGAAACGCAGCCTTTAATAAGTGTTCTGATCTGTATACAGATGTTATTCTCCACAGGTTGTGGTTAGCACCACAGGTTGTGGTTAGCACCACAGGTTGTGGTTAGCACCACAGGTTGTGGTTAGCACCACAGGTTGTGGTTAGCACCACAGGATGTGGTTAGCACCACAGGTTGTGGTTAGCACCACAGGTTGTGCTTAGCACCACAGGTTGTGGTTAGCACCACAGGTTGTGGTTAGCACCACAGGTTGTGGTTAGCACCACAGGTTGTGCTTAGCACCACAGGTTGTGGTTAGCACCACAGGTTGTGGTCAGCACCACAGGTTGTGGTTAGCACCACAGGTTGTGGTCAGCACCACAGGTTGTGGTTAGCACCACAGGTTGTGGGTAGCACAACGGGTTGTGGTTAGCACCACAGGTTGTGGTTAGCACCACAGATTGTGGTTAGCACCACAGGTTGTGGGTGGCGCCACAGGTTGTGGGTGGCGCCACAGGATGTGGTTAGCACCACAGGTTGTGGGTGGCGCCACAGGTTGTGCGTGGCGCCACAGGTTGTGGGTGGCTCCACAGGTTGTGGGTGGCGCCACAGATTGTGGGGGCGCCACAGGTTGTGGGTGGCGCCACAGGTTGTGGGTGGCTCCACAGGTTGTGGGTGCTGCCAATGGTTGTGGGTGGCGCCACAATCTTGACTACTCTCAACACTGGTTAGTGTTAAGTCTCAAAACTCTACGGGAACAGACGGCCATGTATAACCAAGTGTCACACCCGAACACATACCTGGAGTGTACCTGGAGAGGGTTCCGGGGGTCAAGGTCCCCGCGGCCCGGTCTGTGACCAGGCCTCATTGTGGATCAGGGTCTGATCCACCATGTTACTGCTGGCCGCACGCAAACAGACGTACGAACCGTAGCCTGGCTGGTCAGGTACTGACTTTAGGTGCCTGTCCAGTGCCTGCTTGAAGACAGCCAGGCGTCTATTGGTAATCCCCCTTATGTATGCTGGGAGGCAGTTGAACAGTCTTGGGCCCCTGACACTTATTGTGTTGTCTCTTATCGTGCTAGTGGCGCACCTGCTTTTCATTGGGGGGATGTTGCATCGTCTGCCGAGTCTTTTGCTTTCATAGGAATGATTTTCGTGTGCAAGTTTGGTACAAATCCTTCTAGGGAGTACAGGTTTAGGAACTTCAAGCGTTCCCAGTAATTGAGTTGGTTTATCGCAGTTATGTGTGCCGTGAAGGTTCTCTGTAATTTTCTAGGTCAGCAATTTCACCTGCCTTGAAAGGTGCAGTTAGTATGCAGCATACAAGTACATTCCAGTGCACACTCACATATGTATATTAACTCATGTATACATATACATATACCTAGGCACATATATACACACATACATTGGCACATGCATATATATGCATGCATACATGCAAAAGTATACATATGCACAAGCATATATTATACACACATGCATATGAATGCACTTAATATGTTAATGTACATATGTGTACATGTATTACATATGCATATGTATACATATGTAAAATGTACATCCATTCATACATACATATAAGCTTACATTGTATGTGCACACGCGTATTCATATTCAGAGTTATACATGCATACATAAGCATACATACATCCGTGCATATATTAAAAAAATATGTATGCATTAGAATTTTAGGCCTTCCTTCACTATTAATTTTGCGAGCATTGAGGTAGAGGGGAGGGGGTAGGCCTATGATTACCTTCCTGGGAACAATGAGGTAGAAGGTAGGCCTGTGATTACCTTCCTGGGAACAATGACGTAGAGGGTAGGCCTATGATTACCTTTCGTGGAACATTGAAAAGAGGGGAGAGGATAGGTCTATGATTACCTTCCTCGGAACTTTGAGGTAAAGGGGAGAGGGTAGGCCTACGATTACCTTCCAGGGAACATTGAAGTAGACGGGTTGTAGGCCCCCTACAAGTCATTAGTAAAACATTACGTTATGAAGAAGCAGCTTGAAGCAAGAGGAAGGAAGCAGAGAAAGCTGCCACCTTTCTCCCAGCTCGTGTGTCCAACCTCCCTGGCAAATGTCAAGTTTTTTCTAATACAGACTCAACCCCGTAATACAAGGCCGGTGGCTGTGTGTTTGTTGTGCGTTGGTCTGTGTTAGTTGTGTGTTAGTCTGTGTTAGTTGTGTGTTGGTCTGTGTCAGTTGTGTTTTGGTCTGTGTTAGTTGTGTTGGTCTGTGTTTGTTGTGTGTTGGTCTGTGTTAGTTGTGTTGGTCTGTGTTAGTTGTGTGTTGATCTGTGTTACTTGTATTGGTCTGTATTAGTTGTGTGTTGGTCTGTGTTAGTTGTGTGTTGGTCTGTGTCAGTTGTGTTTTGGTCTGTGTCAGTTGTGTTTTGGTCTGTGTTAGTTGTGTGTTGGTCTGTGTTAGTTGTGTTGGTCTGTGTTAGTTGTGTGTTGATCTGTGTTACTTGTATTGGTCTGTATTAGTTGTGTGTTGGTCTGTGTTAGTTGTGTGTTGGTCTGTGTCAGTTGTGTTTTGGTCTGTGTCAGTTGTGTTTTGGTCTGTGTCAGTTGTGTTTTGGTCTGTGTTAGTTGTGTGTTGGTCTGTGTCAGTTGTGTTTTGGTCTGTGTCAGTTGTGTTTTGGTCTGTGTTAGTTGTGTGTTGGTCTGTGTTAGTTGTGTGTTGGTCTGTGTTAGTTGTGTGTTGGTCCGTGTTGTGTGTTGGTTTGTGTTAGTTGTGTTTAGGTCTGTGTTAATTGTGTGTTGGTCTGTGTTAGTTGTGTGTTGGTCTGTGTTTGTTGTGTGTTGGTCTGTGTTAGTTGTGTGTTGGTCTGTGTTAGTTGTGTGTTGGTCTGTGTTAGTTGTGTGTTGGTCTGTGTTAGTTGTGTGTTGGTCTGTGTTAGTTGTGTGTTGGTCTGTGTTAGTTGTGTGTTGGTCTGTGTTGTGTGTTGGTTTGTGTTAGTTGTGTTTTGGTCTGTGTTAATTGTGTGATGGTCTGTGTTAGTTGTGTGTTGGTCTGTGTTGTGTGTTGGTTTGTGTTAGTTGTGTGTTAGTCTGTGTTAGTTGTGTGTTGGTCTGTGTTAGTTGTGTGTTGGTCTGTGTTAGTTGTGTGTTGGTCTGTGTTAGTTGTGTGTTGGTTTGTGTTAGTTGTGTGTTAGTCTGTGTTGGTTGTGTCTTGGTCTGTGTTAGCTGTGTCTTGGTCTGTGTTAGCTGTGTCTTGGTCTGTGTTAGCTGTGTGTTGGTCTGTGTTAGCTATGTTTTCTGTTGACCTACGTACTGATCTGTGGAAGAAGGAAACAATAGAAAAGAGACAGCAGATATTACCATTTATTTCTCTCTCTCTCTCTCTCTCTCTCTCTCTCTCTCTCTCTCTCTCTCTCTCTCTCTCTCTCTCTCTCTCTCTCTCTCTCTCTCTCTCTCGTACTCACAGCTGCTGGTCAGCAGTGGCCTGGGTCTCAACTTACCTGCAAAAGAATAACTCAACATTAGTATTAATGATGCAAGCAATAAAAATGGCTAACTCAACTTAGAAGTAATTGTTATGGAGCCAGTTTGTCAATATTTGTCTCTGAGAAAAAATAAAATCCGTATATGACCACATTAAATATTCTCCTTCAACTCTTTTCATTTCAACTGCACAGCATCTCCTGTTGTGATCTGTTTATATCTGTTGAAGGTCAGCTCATTGACAATCTCCTGTTGTGATCTGTTTATATCTGTTGAAGGTCAGCTCATTGACAATCTCCTGTTGTGATCTGTTTATATCTGTTGAAGGTCAGCTCACTGTCAATTGCATTTTCTTAGTAATTCCCTCAGGTGTGCACCATTATGGTGAGTGTCGTTCCCTCAGGTGTGCACCATTATCGTGAGTGTCGTTCCCTCAGGTGTGCACCATTATCGTGAGTGTCGTTCCCTCAGGTGTGCACCATTATCGTGAGTGTCGTTCTCTTCAATTCAAAGTCAAGGCGATGCTTCTCCTGAAGAAAAATGCCAGCACTAAAAGTTTGAAGACGACCAAAAGATACGTTATTTAATTATAGACCGGCATCCAATAATTCATGTTTATTCACTTCGTTAATAAATTGGTAAATAAAAATTTACACTGCCTAAACCCAACGAAGAATTGTCCTATTTAAGATACATCAGCCATTAAATATTGAAGCAAATATTGAAGCAAATATTGAAGCAAATTGGCAAATTGATATTTACAGAGTTGAGCATCAATCCCATCCTTTTTGTGAGTGGGTTGTACCAGCGTTGAATGATTAATGCCGACCAGAAGAGGCTTTCTTAAGTTATCACGAAGAAACCAGATCCAGAATTGTTTATATTTAACCAGAGGACACTGGTTAAATTTATAGGTGCATTAACAATCCCCAAGTTATAGGTCACAGCACTGAAAGTATTACACTACTAGAATGAGACGCTTTACAGTTATGAACCAAATGCTTGGAGGAAGAAAAAGCATTGTATCTGAGACCATGTGCCGGCTCCCAAATAAACCCGTGTGGAAAAGTATTTAAGGGCCTCGCTAAACTCGTGAAACTTAAAAAATGAGCCTAAAAAAAGGGAGTTTTCTTCAATGTTTGCAATCTTTTTTCAATTATGTTCTTTTTCTTCAAATTCTCTACAATGTTATGAGCTAGCAAACAGGACACCTTAGAAGTTAGAGTACAAGTTTACAAGTTGTTTCCAACACAGTATCAATGTATAGATGAGAGTAATCAGATAATGTATTAGCACCATATTGCATGGCAACTTATGTTTCTATTTACATAATTTCTTCAATGAAATTAGCAGATTGGCACTTCTAATTACGATATATCAGTGTTTAAAGTTTGAAGCCAATTGGAAGAGACATTCTACAGATATTTAAATTTAAAAAGAAATTCAAATTAAAAGTTACATAGCCCCAAATAAATGATAATTCACTGAGGGAAATTCATCATTGCTGAAAGTTTGAAGCCTATCACATAAGGCATTCTCCAGTTATTTTTCGAATTTCAACGATTCCTAATGAGGAGTGTCACCATCTGACAAAGATTCTCCATAAGAAGTAGTGTAACTTTTTCCTGACAAACAAAACACAACCAACACAGAATTTCGACAATTATAAAGAAAATAATACAATAAATGTAACTGTCAAAAAAAAAATGAGTAAGAATAGAGAAAATCGCTCCAGACTGAGGCTTCCAGTCCTTGTCTCTCTCTTCCTGTCTGCTTTCCTTTTATCTCCTTCAGTCTGAGTTTTTGCCTTCCTTCCCCCTCCTCTTCTATCCCCATTCCTTCCTACCTACCTCCCTCTCCCCTCATTAACGCCTAGTTCCATTTTTCTTGGTACCTATTCACCAGAGTTCGACACCCCAGGCTCAGCTGGGCCAGCAAAAACACGCAGGAGCCTACATCAGTAGGTGATCAGGTGGCCGTACCTGCACATCACTACCCTTCACCACCTACTGTCACTACCCTTCACCTAGTGTCACTACCCTTCACCTAGTGTCACTACCCCTCACCTAGTGTCACTATTCTTCACTACATATTATCACTATTCACCTAGTGTCACTACCCTTCGCCACCTACTGTCACTACCCTTCACTACATACTGTCACTACCCTTCACTACATACTGTCACTACCCTTCACTACATACTGTCACTACCCTTCCACCTACTGTCACTACCCTTCACTACATACTGTCACTACCCTTCACTTCTTACTGTCACTATCCTTCACCACCTATTGTCACTACCCTTCACTACATACTGTCACTACCCTTCACTTCTTACTGTCACTACACTTCACCACCTACTGTCAATACCCTTCACCTAGTGTTACAACCCTTCACTACCTATTGTCACTACCCTTCACTACAAACTGTCACTACCCTTCACTACATACTGTCACTACCCTTCACTACATACTGTCTCTACCCTTCACTACATACTGTCTCTACCCTTCACTACATACTGTCACTACCCTTCATTACATACTGTCACTACCCTTCACTACATACTGTCACTACCCTTCACTACTAGCAGCAGAAAATGTCCTTTCACACTAACCACTACCTTCATCTCAGACACTACCTTCACCTCAGACACTACCCTCACCTCAGACACTACCCTCACCTCAGACACTACCTTCACCTCAGACACTACCCTCACCTCAGACACTACCTTCATCTCAGACACTAACCTCACCTCAGACACTACCCTCACCTCAGACACTACCCTCACCTCAGACACTACCCTCACCTCAGACACTACCCTCACCTCAGACACTACCCTCACCTCAGACACTAACCTCACCTCAGACACTACCTTCATCTCAGACACTACCCTCACCTCAGACACTACCCTCACCTCAGACACTACTTTCACCTCAGACACTACCCTCACCTCAGACACTACCTTCATCTCAGACACTAACCTCACCTCAGACACTACCCTCACCTCAGACACTACCCTCACCTCAGACACTAACCTCACCTCAGACACTAACCTCACCTCAGACACTACCCTCACCTCAGACACTAACCTCACCTCAGACACTAACCTCACCTCAGACACTAACCTCACCTCAGACACAACCCTTACCTCAGACACTACCCTCACCTCAGACACTAACCTCACCTCAGACACTAACCTCACCTCAGACACTAACCTCACCTCAGACACTACCCTCACCTCAGACACTACCCTCACCTCAGACACTAACCTCACCTCAGACACTACCTTCATCTCAGACACTACCCTCACCTCAGACACTACCCTCACCTCAGACACTACCTTCACCTCAGACACTACCCTCACCTCAGACACTACCTTCATCTCAGACACTAACCTCACCTCAGACACTACCCTCACCTCAGACACTACCCTCACCTCAGACACTAACCTCACCTCAGACACTAACCTCACCTCAGACACTACCCTCACCTCAGACACTAACCTCACCTCAGACACTAACCTCACCTCAGACACTAACCTCACCTCAGACACTACCCTCACCTCAGACACTACCCTCACCTCAGACACTAACCTCACATCAGACACTACCCTCACCTCAGACACTAACCTCACCTCAGACACTAACCTCACCTCAGACACTACCCTCACCTCAGACACTAACCTCACCTCAGACACTAACCTCACCTCAGACACTACCCTCACCTCAGACACTACCTTCACTTCAGACACTACCCTCACCTCAGACACTACCTTCATCTCAGACACTAACCTCACCTCAGACACTACCCTCACCTCAGACACTACCCTCACCTCAGACACTAACCTCACCTCAGACACTAACCTCACCTCAGACACTAACCTCACCTCAGACACTAACCCTCTGAACCACAGTTACTCATTTTTTATGCAAAATGAGATGAGATGTACTGTATAAAGTATGGTGTCAAACACTATACAACCAACTACAAGTACAATACAAGGTACACCAACGACAAATATTGTTCAGACTGTGATGATAAGTACTGTACATCGCTAGGCCACGCACCCATGGTCGACCCTGACCATGACTGGCAGTAAAAGAAACTCGGTCTCTCTCGCAAGAACAGGGCACAGAACACAAAATAAAAACATACATACATATACATATGGACATGGAAAAAAAAACTTTCTACAGAGAGGGAAGAAAAAAAAGGTGTGCTTCGTGGTCTAAGGCAGTGAGCGTCGATGCAGCACTGCATGCCTTCCTGCGTCTGGACAGATACTGCAACACAAGAGACATTGCTGCACGGTTCACTCAACCTGGGGCACAACCTGCTGGTCCCCTCGAGTTACGCGTCGTCAGTAGTCGCAACTGGGCAGGACTTCTTCTGGCAAGCGACTCAGGAGGATATTTCTCGACTGGTACTGTCGCTGGGGCTGTCACTGCTGGCGAGTGTTGAGTAAGTCGTGGCAGAGACGACTCGGCAAAACATCTGGAGGTCGTAACAGCATACACCTTACTGCAGTGAGTGGGCTAGCAGTCAAAGTGACATCATCTCTGTGCAGGCTGCTCACTGAAGCTGTGACACAAGACTGACAGTCCCCTGCCGACAGGCTTAAGTGAGTTGGGGTGGGGGAAAGAGGGGGATAGAGGGGGGGAAAAGAGTGATGGGGAAGGGGGAAACAGAGAGGGATTGTAGGAAAAAAAATTATATTTAAAACAGATGGGTACATCAGCAATATGTTCTTACTTCATCCTTTACAAGATAATTGTTTCCCTGTCATGTTCCAGCATAGGATGGTTCTGTCACTGAGGTGGGGATCCTCAGTGTCACTGAGGTGGGGATCCTCAGTGTCACTGAGGTGGGGATCCTCGGTGGAATGATTGATGATGTCATCAGACATTCCACTGTGGTTGTCTCACACTCCGAAGAGATCGAATTCATGAGAGGGAGAGGGAGAGAGAGAGAGAGAGAGAGAGAGAGAGAGAGAGAGAGAGAGAGAGAGAGAGAGAGAGAGAGAGAGAGAGAGAGAGAGAGAGAGGTAATATTTCTTACATCTCGGGTGGCTCTGACGTCACCGGCGACCATTCACTTTCTTGGAACTCACCAATCACAATTTACTCTGACCTGACCCACTGACAGCCACTCTATACCTATACAATACAAACTAGCTAAATCTTGTACCTCGAATATAGAACAGGTGGCTAAAAACTTGATAAGTCCCCCAAGTTTGTTTTTGATCAGCCGGACTGTGGTGGCTATACTGGAATGCATGAAGCAATCATCAATAGCCTTAGTGATCATGCCATGAACTGGTAAGATTGCTCAGGGACGGTGTACCAGGGGCGGTGACCCCCTGCAACTGGTACTTAATGGTTAATACGAGTAAATAAGAGCAGAACACAACATAAAGATTGACTCTTCGATTGGTTAATTAATATAAAAGACTATTAAGTACATAAGAGTCATTAAGACTTGTACCTTTACTGTTCCCATCTAGTTAAGGAACTTTGTTCACTGAACAATATAAAGCCACGATACCGTAACTGGAACAATACACCAATAACCCGCACATCGGAAAAGTAAATGTTTGACGACGTTTCGGTCCGACTTGGAAAAGTTAATGGTCCAAGCCGGACCGAAACGTCGTCAAAAGCCTCTTTCTCCTAAGTGTTGGTTATTTGAGTATTTATTCCCAAGAGTATGAATTAAAATGTCAGTGCACACTAAAGGATACGTATCTTTCAGTATATATACACAGATATACACACCTCTAAGTGTATATAAACTGAGAATAACTAGGTGATCCAACTCTCGCTGGATCAACACCAGGTGATCCAACTCTCTCTGGATCAACACCAACACCAGGTGATCCAACTCTCGCTGGATCAACACCAACACCAGGTGATCCAACTCTCGCTGGATCAACACCAGGTGATCCAACTCTCTCTGGATCAACACCAACACCAATTGATCCAATTCTCGCTGGATCAACACCAGGGGATCCAACTCTCGCTGGATCAATACCAACACCAGGTGATCCAACTCTCGCTGGATCAACACCAACACCAGGTGATCCAACTCTCGCAGGATCAACACCAACACCAGGTGATCCAACTCTCGCTGGATCAACATCAACAGATACAACTTCTTGGTATAAATATAAATATATTGAATTAAAAAAAGGTAGTGCAACAACAACGCTACGTAAATGTAGCCTTGTTGCTACATTCACGTTAAGTGCCAAACCCGTATGGGTCAGCCAGGGAAGGCTCGATCCTCTGATCGCTATTTCTAACATTCGACTAGTATACTACATACCTGGAGTCTATCCGGAGTTCCGGGGGTTCAACACCCCCGCGGCCCGGTCCATGACAAGGCAACGCAGTGGATCAGGACCTGATCAACCAGGCTGTTACTGCTGAGTACATGCAATCCAAGGTACGAATCACAGCCCGGCTGGTCAGGCCATGACCACAATATTTACACCCCTCAAGTGTTTGTTTCAAACAAATAGAGATACAACATTACTCTTACTGGGATGAGAAGGATAACATTAGTGCCACTGTAATGAGAGAGAGAGAGAGAGAGAGAGAGAGAGAGAGAGAGAGAGAGAGAGAGAGAGAGAGAGAGAGGGCATTGTGTGTACGGTGGCTGGTCGGTCTTGCTAGCGCATTCACCCAGAGACGTCGCCGGACTCTTAAAGAGGTAAACATCAGCCACCTTTCGCAAGATGTGAAGGACGCGCATCCATTGTTCACATTAACTCCTCGTTGATAAACAAGTACTTCTCACTCCCTCAACCCACTCTCACCTACCCTCTCCCTACCATCCAACATATACTGATCTCTCTCTCTCTCTCTCTGCTTCCCTGCCTCCCGTTTGACATACACAGGGTATATAAGTAATGGTTGTGCTTGGCCTACTGACCCGGGTGTTTGGTCACTGACCAGTAAGGTGCCTCTAGCCTGCTGGGAATTTAACCCACGTCACTGGTCGCAGGTGGTGGACGACTTGCTGCACCACCTCTCTTACAACGACCACCACGACATGCAACACCTCCATCTCAACCACCACCACCACTGACACAGAAAACACCATCACCACTACCACAGAATGCACCACCACAACCATCACCACCAGCACAGATAATTTCCTCACATTAACCACCGTCTATCATTACTAACATCGCAAAAATATTTGCTTTAGGCTTAGTGGTAACACCGAATTCCAATCGAAGGACCCAGGTTTGGTTCAGGGGCGAGTGGAGACATTAGGCATACATCTTTACACCTGTTGCCCCTGCAGCAGTAAATAGGTACCTTAGTGTTAGACTTTTTAAAGCAAAAGTTAAATCATCAGCTTCGTGCTGTTATTATATATAGAACTTATGTAGTGGTAACAAAAGCTGCTAATATCATATTATTAATGACAAACATTATAGACACCTGTGGTGTCCCGTAGCTCCGGTCCTAGCTCACTCAGCTCACACACTGAAGTCCGTGGTTCGATCCCCGGTACGGGTGTTACCCTCTTCACCTATCAGTAAAATAGATACCTGAGTGCTAGTTGACTGGTGTGGGTTGCATCCTGGATACAAAATTAACCCAGTTTGCGGGAAATGCTCTGCATAACAAGTGGCTTTGTATATACTAGTATGTCATTAATGTCAGCTATGGTCTGTATACCTTATACATGAAGAAATAAAGATTATTATTACTTGGGTATCGTTACTGCCGAAATCTGCAATAAAGACACCCAAATGTTGTAGTTGTTAGTCTTCAAAACCTATAAAAAAAAATTGTTGTGTCTTAATACAGGTCGGGTTTCATATATAATGCTGAAATTTGTCAGCCTAAGCTGAAGTTTCAGCATGAGGAAGTCCTCAAACATACGTACTATAAAGAGATCAGAAGTTATGGGATAAATTAATTATCTGACTAGTTTATCACCCAGGAACGTTGACTTAAACACTCCAACATTCATGTCAGGCTTTTTATTTCTCTTCCTGAAGTTCAGCGAGGTGGTGATGGTGGTAGTAGTGGTGGTAGTAGTGGTGGTGGTGGTATTATTGGTGATGGTGGTTATGGTGGAAGTGGTTGTAGCGATGGTGATGGTGGTGATGGTAGTGGCGGTGGTGGGCGTGGTGTTGGTGGCATTGGTGATGGTGGTGGTAGTATGATAATGGTGGTAGCAGTGGTAGTAGTATGGTGGTGGTGTTGGAGGTGGGGGTGGCTGTGGTAGTAGTGGTGGTGGTGGTGGTGGTAATAGTGGCGATGGTGGTGGTGGTAATGGTGGTGATGGTGATAGTGGTGGTGGTGGTGATAGTGGCGGCGGAGGTTGCGGTGGCAGCGGTGGTGGTGGTGGTGATATTGGTGGCTGAGGTGGTGGTGGCGGTGGTGTTAGTGGTGGTAATGATGGTGGTGGTGGTAGTGGCGGCGGTGGTGGTGGTGTGGTGATGGTAGTAGTGGAGATGGTGGAAGCGGTGCTGGTAGCTATGGTGGTGGTATTAGCTGTGGTGGTAGTGGCGGTGGTGGTGATGGTTTTGATAGTGGTGTTGGAGGTAGTGGTGGTGATAGTGGCGGTGATGGTGGTGGGGATAGTGGTGGTGGTGATAGGCTCATACTCTCAGATGTCGTCTTGGAGAGATTCTGTAGTGTCAGCCAGAGTGCCATCATCCAAGAACCAGACACAGAGCTCACTATACAGTGTTTCTGTGACTTTCTTGATGACCAGACATAAAAGAAAAGGGGGCGAGAGGGTCCCCCTGCTGTACACCTTTGCACTGGCATATATTCCACTAGTTAATTTATACTTTAAACGAAGAGTTTGAATCTAATCGAAAAACATAACTGTTCACAGATGTAGTCTGGAAGATCATCAGTTGTTACATTGCACCCAGGTTCTTCGATAGTGAGCCAGATTTTTTAAACTGATTGCACGATTCATATCACATATTTTATTACTATAAATTTTCGTGTATTGGCCCATGTGTTGTTCATTCTCTACCATCCTCATTTTAATTAGGTTTAATTTATCCGCGAAAACTCACAGAAATAAGACTATTTGGTCTTCCTCTCTGCGCTTACGTCAGTAGGAGAGCAGAGTCAGCAGACCATCACAGTTATTGAGCTGAAAGACTCGTTACCCAAGTGGTTCAGTCCAACTTGGAATTCGTTCTTCGTAATACAAGTAATTAGATTTCACACTTTTTTTTTATTTCTGCTTCGATTATTTACGCTTTATTTGGTGCCCATTGTGTTTTTGCTTGACACTCGACCTTATATAACCGTCAACATTAAGCATATTAAAACGGTATTACCTGGACAGGGTTTCGGGGGTCAACGCCCCCGCGGCAAGGTCAGAGATGTGGCATAAGATCTTTTAAATAAGTCATACCTGCGAAATTTTCTCATTTCCGCAGCTTCAGGATTCACGGCACCTCCAGGAGCCTCACCTCTGGCAGCTCGGTGTCTCAATGAACCCTGACAACGGTACAATGAACACGTAGTGCGGCAGCCAGTACACACACACTTCCGTCCAACGGTGAAACACCCTAACATTCTTATCAGCAGAATAACTGCGTCTGATACTTAGCATTTAGCTATGGCATCTGTATTACCCCTCACGCTAGTCCCGGAGAGGTGGGGGATGGGACTTTCCCCGTGGGTGGGTGAGATTCCACAGGTGGGTAGTGCTACCCCGGTGGGTGGTTCTTCCCGGGTGGGTGGTGCAATCCCGGTGGGTGGTGCTACCCCGGTGGGTGGTGCTACCCCGGTGGGTGGAGCTGCCCCGATGGGTGGGGCTACCCCGGTGGGTGGAACTACCCCGGTGGGTGGTGCTACCCCGGTGGGTGGAGCTGCCCCGATGGGTGGGGCTACCCCGGTGGGTGGAACTACCCCGGTGGGTGGTGCTACCCCGGTGGGTGGAGCTGCCCTGGTGGGAAAGCTGTCCAGCAACAAACACCACCCACCTGCAACTTTCTAGCAGACAAGGATAAAAAATAAAAGGTTCTCTGAGTAGCCTCACTTAGTCAGAAATTGAAAGAGATTTGTCCATAACTGATGAACCAGAGGATGTACTGAACGTTGTGACCAGCAGGACTCAATTTTGATTTATTTTTGGCTGGACACAATCCATCCTTCACTAATGAAGAGAAACTCGCACTGTAGATTCCATATGTTCGTCAGTACTATAAAACGCAATTTTAAGTACATGCTGAGTGTACAGTGTAGTGTAAGTACATGCTGAGTGTACAGTGTAGTGTAAGTACACGCTGAGTGTACAGTGTAGTGTAAGCACATGCTTACACTACAGTTCATGTTATCCTTTAAGAATTAACACAAACTGCAGTATGCTGTTCAATCACCATGTGCACATGTACCAACGTACTGTAGTTTAGTACACTCCGCTGACAGGTAACATTGTGTACATGTGGCCGCGTCCTCTGTCGCATCTCTAAGATATTATGAGCTGTACTTTCACTCTCACAAAAATAAGTTAAAAGCAATTATAAAAGTCAGTCAGCAACAGCAGCTCTGAAGTAGGTTTGTGGGACTTACACTGTGGGACTTACACTGTGGGACTTACATTGTGGAACTTACACTGTGGGACTTACACTGTGGGACTTACACTGTGGGACTTACAGTGTGGGACTTAGTGTGGGACTTACAGTGTGGGACTTACACTGTGGGAC
This sequence comes from Cherax destructor, assembly GCA_009830355.1. Taxonomy (NCBI): domain Eukaryota; kingdom Metazoa; phylum Arthropoda; class Malacostraca; order Decapoda; family Parastacidae; genus Cherax; species Cherax destructor. The sequence goes on along the minus strand of WNWK01006898.1, from coordinate 23,690 downwards.
TTACACTGTGGGACTTACACTGTGGGACTTACACTGTGTGACTTAGTGTGGGACTTACAGTGTGGGACTAACAGTATAGGACTTACAGTGGGAGACCCCAACGGTGTGGGACCTCACAGTGTGAGACCCCCACGGTGTGGAACCCCCACGGTGTGGGACCTCACAGTGTGAGACCCCACAGTGTGAGGCCCCACGGTGTGGGACCCCCACAGTGTGAGACCCCCACGATGTGGGACCCCCATAGTGTGGGCACCCACAGTGGGAAATTTCCAGTAGGAAATTTCCAGTAAGAACTCACAAGTGAGATTCACCATGGGACTCAGAGTACTCACAAAAATAAATCACAGCTCACAGTGAGGGCTCACTGGACTCAATGTGGAAACTTAGAGTGTGGACTGACCCACAGGTGAGCAGGGATCTCACAACAGCAGAGCTGGAGTGTCCTTGAGGGAGCAACAAATACAGTCATTGCAGGAACAACAGTAGAGCTGGAGTGTCCTTGAGGGAGCAACAAATACAGTCATTGCAGGAACAACAATAGAGCTGGAGTGTCCTTGAGGGAGCAACAAATACAGTCATTGCAGGAACAACAGTAGAACTGGAGTGTCCTTGAGGAAGCAACATGTACAGTCATTGCAGGAACAACAGTAGAGCTGGAGAGTCCTTGAGGGAGCAACATGTACAGTCATTGCAGGAACAACAGTAGAGCTGGAGTGTCCTTGAGAAAGCAACATGTACAGTCATTGCAGGAACAACAGTAGAGCTGGAGTGTCCTTGACGGAGCAACAAGTACAGTCATTGCAGGAACAACAGTAGAGCTGGAGTGTCCATGAGGAAGCAACATGTACAGTCATTGCAGGAACAACAATAGAGCTGGAGTGTCCTTGACGGAGCAACAAGTACAGTCATTGCAGGAACAACAGTAGAACTGGAGTGTCCTTGAGAGAGCAACAAGTACAGTCATTGCAGGAACAACAGTAGAGCTGGAGTGTCCTTGAGAAAGCAACATGTACAGTCATTGCAGGTGCAATATTGCTAAACAACACAGAAAGTAATTGAATTTTATAGGGCACTCGGCCGCTTGTGACTTACTTTCAGTAACCCAGATATTAGAAACATAATGAACAGACAACTTTTTCTTCTCTCTCCTCCCTCCCCCTATCCCCATTCCCTCACTTTCACCCCTGTCTTGTGCGCGTGCGCACGCTCACACACACACACACACACACACACACACACACACACACACACACACACACACACACACGCAAACACACACATCACATATGGGACATTGGCAATTGTCAAGCAATTACTTCCCTGATAATCGTGGTTTTTACCAGGGAGAAAGTGCACCTTCCACGGTATAAGTGTGTCTAATTTAAGTGTTATTGCATTATCGACATATTCAGCAACACCGCACAGAAAATGGTGAATGTGACTGCGCAACAGTACCAGAAAAATATCTAATGATGTGGTGACCGACAGCTAATATATGACAATACAAGTATGACTCAGGAACCACAATTCATGATGCCCTTTAATCTCACAAAACTAATGAAAATATGAACTGAAAGTAAATACTTCGTATTAATAATAAACAGACTGAGTGATGAGTGGTCAGAGTGTAGCAACGTGAAAAATTATGGAATACAGATCCAAAAATTCGGGAAGTAGCGACACATAGTGCCGACACCTGAGTAGAAGAGCTGTGGGAGTGTCGGGTCGCGCCCTCATGAAATTAAAGAAAAAAGGTCGCACAATGTGTGTTAAAAGAATATGGAAATGAACTGAACTATCCAAGTTTTTCAAGAATATAAAAGCAGAATACCGTGACTGGAACAATACACAATGACCCGACTGGAACAGTACACAATGACCCGACTGGAACAATGCACAATGACCCGACTGGAACAGTACACAATGACCCGATGGAACAATACACAATGACCCGACTGGAACAATACACAATGACCCGACTGGAACAATACACAATGACCCGACTGGAACAATACAAAATGACCCGACTGGAACAATACACAATGACCCGACTGGAACAATAGACAATGACCCGACTGGAACAATACACAATGACCCGACTGGAACAATAGACAATGACCCGACTGGAACAATACACAATGACCCGACTGGAACAATACACAATGACCCGACTGGAACAATACACAATGACCCGACTGGAACAATAGACAATGACCCGACTGGAACAATACACAATGACCCGACTGGAACAATACACAATGACCCGCAACATGGTCACAAGTCACCAGTATGTGGGTTGTCTGTGTGACCAAGAGTCTAGTTTGTTAGTATGTCAGTAGAAGGTAAACTGGCAGACCAATTAGTGATGACTTTCATTGTGTCAGTATTTAAAAAGATAACTACGAGTATGAACTTGTTTTAATAACAAGTGGGGCTGACATTTTTTTTTTTTTTGGTAAATTACTATTAGGGAAAACCCGGGATAAAACACCTGGAGAATAAAATCACACTGACAAACATTTCGGATTCCAATTTGCAAAATCCTGTACATCAGACCTATTAAGGTATTGTGAAAGAGTGACGGAAATTACTCGAGATATACATGAATATGGCAAACTGTATATAGTTACATTTTTAAGAAAACTTTTGATAGGATTCTCCATTAAATAGTAATTTGGAAACTCTGAAAAATAAAAGAAATCGAAGGCAAAGTTACGGGGAACTTCAGCAGTGTGAGAGTAACATGGATTGATATTTGCCTCGTTAACCTTTGTAAGTTATGTAAATGACTTGCCAGAAGGAATAGGAAGAACTAGTGTAAATTTGTCTGCAGATGATGGAAACTTCTTATACAGAATAAGCGCTAAAATGGTGGTAAAATCCTCCCTAAGTTTATATTGTCAAATTGGAGTGAAAGATGAATAAAGGAGATAAGTGAAGATAAATGTCATGTAATGGTAATATGAATAAAGATTGTGTGACAAAATACTGAAAGTGTCATAGAGAGAGAGGGAGAGAGAGACAAAGAGAGAGGAACGCTGATGCTATTTAACACAGTTTGTCCTCTAAATGACCAAACAAAACTATGAGGAAACTTTTATGTTACAATGACAAACAAGAAAACAACTTTCAAAATTATAGAAAGAGAAATATTAAATAATTGTTTACCAATTATTTTAGGCCAAACTTCGTATAGCAGTGTGTGGAGCCGACACTTAAGGATACTTGGCTAATATTAAAAAAAATCCACAGAATTGTAAAATTGGCTAAAAGACCTGAAACAATTTGAGTTATAACGAAAGACTGAAAACACTTTGTCCTCGTTGACTGATAACAATATAAGGTTATAAGAGGACTTGATAACAACAAAAAACAAGAGGCCAAGTTTGTTAATCAAGAAAATGTAATGGAAGAAATGTTAGAAAGTGTTTTTCCCAGTGACGAAATATGGCAAGCTAAGAGTATGTTACATTATATTGGCATGTCCTCCCGACCAGCGAACCAGGTGCTAGAAATATAACAAGTGGGAGCCCCCTAGTTATGCCAGCACCTTGGTTCAACTAGTAGGAGCCTCCTAGTTATGCCAGCACCTTGGTTCAACTAGCAGGAGCCTCCTAGTTATGCCAGCACCTTGGTTCAACTAGTAGGAACCTCCTAGTTATGCCAGCACCTTGGTTCAACTAGCAGGAGCCTCCTAGTTATGCTAGCACCTTGGTTCAACCAGTAGGAGCCTCCTAGTTATGCCAGCACCTTGGTTCAACTAGCAGGAGCCTCCTAGTTATGCCAGCACCTTGGTTCAACTAGCAGGAGCCTCCTAGTTATGCCAGCACCTTGGTTCAACTAGCAGGAGCCTCGTAGTTATGCCAGCACCTTGGTTCAACTAGCAGGAGCCTCGTAGGTATGCCAGCACCTTGGTTCAACTAGCAGGAGCCTCGTAGTTATGCCAGCACCTTGGTTCAACTAGCAGGAGCCCCCTAGTTATCCCAGCACCTTGGTTCAACCAGTAGGAGCCCCCTAGTTATCCCAGCACCTTAGTTCAACTAGCAGGAGCCCCCTAGTTATGCCAGCACCTTGGTTCAACTAGCAGGAGCCTCCTAGTTATGCCAGAACCTTGGTTCAACTAGCAGGAGCGCCCTAGTTATGCCAGCACCTTGGTTCAACTAGCAGGAGCCTCCTAGTTATCCCAGCACCTTGGTTCAACCAGCGACTCCAGCCTGAGTTGAGAAGCGATGTCGAAGAATGTTCTCACAGTGTCTCTTGCTTGCATTGCCTCACTGTACATATCATCTGTATATATTGTGCATACGTTGCTGTCTGTTTGGTAAAGGAAATTGTATTTACTTTCTGTGCTGCCTTTTTGTTCGTTCATCGTTTCTACCATGGTTATCGTGGTACAACCAGGTGTGCAGTCCACTACACCTGTGTTCGTAATAAGAAACAATGGAATGTATTAATAGAGAAGAATATATGCTGAATTAATATATGATGAATTAATTGTAGAAGACGGTACATGACGAGCATACATGTACTCTTGTGGATACAAATAGGTACAGTAATTACCCACTTCTCGCTCCCACGATCACTGACCGAAGAATGTGAAGTTATGGCAAGACACAGAGAATATGATGGCCCAGAGAACGTTGTGGTTATATTAGTTCCACTTCATATGTTCAAGAATGTTTATACAGCACCAGCTGCAGCCGTCCCTCATTCCAACCCTGAAAGGTAAAGCTCATGCTAAGAAAGTCACCTCGAGACATACATGAAGGTCAGAAAGTCACCTCGAGACATACATGAAGGTCCAGGAACAACTTGTGATGGTTGACTCTTAAAACCGTAATAATAAAATTGAAAACAAATCACAGTAAGTGAGTTTTAGGACTCGCTTGCCATGGGTTCAAGCCTCACCCGTTCCGTGGTTTGTAATGGCTGGGTCGACGTGCCATGTGGGAATAATGTTACGAAAGTAGATCAAGCTATTATTTATGTGGAATTTACTCGCAAGACTGAGCTTTAACGAGTCTCTTTAACCAGGATTACTGGAGCTTATCCATCAGAGAAAATTATTGACTTGTTCTGTGTTACGTATATTAACACACACACACACACACACACAGCGAAGAGCGAAGAGGCGGGGCCAGGAGCTGAGTCTCGACCCCTGCAACCACTATTAGGTGAGTACAATTAGGTGAGTACACACACACACACACACACACACACACACACACAACAACCAGCCAGAGTCGTGTGAACATAGTCCTAAAAAGAATTTGAAGAGACTCAAGTGATAAAGCGAACAAAGACACTTATGCTAAACAAACGCTTATTTCTGCAAATTTTTGATAGCTTTTTCTCATATGTTGACTTTGAAAAAAACTCTACCTTGAGCGAAAAGTTGTCGAAATATAATATTGTTAGGTAAATGAGCACCTGTAAGTAATTAGGTATCCATGATGACGCACCTTCAAGACATTGTCTGAATTTTTCTTTTTTCTCTTTTTTTTTTCTTTATTTCCTCCTACTTTTCGATTTTATTTTACTCATAAGTTAAGAACGCCGCATCTAATCGTCTTCGATATTTTTAAACACTAGTGTACGGTAACGAGGACCAAATTCTCGGAACAATAGGCATCTGATCAGCTTCAGCCCTGCCATGCTGATAGCGCAACATCTGAGCGGCTTGTATATTTTAGAATATTGGTCACTTTACTTCCTCTGAAAGATTTGAAATAGATTTGTTTTCTCTATGTCCTAATTTACCATTTTTGTTGAATAAAAATAGATATTAGTTTCCATAATATATTTCCTCTTCTGATTCCCTTCAGGTCTTTAATGCTAATATTTATCTTCATTATCAACATATGCCCCACTCTGCACTATTCCAATCGCGTGTATTGAAACAAAGGGTATGGATACCTTTCCCGAAAACAAAATGAACGATACCGTGACTGGGACAATATACAAATAACCCACACATAGAAGAGAGGAGCTTACGGCGACGTTTCGGTCCGACTTGGACCATCAAGAAGTTAATGGTCCATTAACTAGGTATTCGTGAATGATACATTTCAGGAATCGCGCAGCGACTGACATACAGCTAGTTGCTGTTACGTGTCCCACACCAGTTGTGTCAATCCATTACTAGCTGGTCCACCACCCAGCAAGCCACACCACCTAGCAAGCCACACCTCGAAGCCACCTAACAAGCCACACCTCAACACCACCTAGCAAGCCACACCTCTACACCACCTAGCAAGCCACATCTCTACATCTAGCAAGCCACACCTCTACTCCACCTAGCAAGCCACACCTCGACACCCAGCAAGCCACTCCTCGACACCTAGCAAGGCACACCTCGACACCTAGCAAGCCATACCTCGACACCTAGCAAGCCACACCTCTACACCTAACAAGCCACCCCTCGACACCCAGCAAGCCACACCTCGACACCTGGCAAGCCACACCTCGACACCCAGAAAGCCACACCTCGACACCTAGCAAGCCACACCTTGACACCTAGCAAGCCACATCACCTAGCAAGCCACACCACCTAGCAAGCCACACCACCTAGCAAGCCACACCTAGCAAGAAACACCACCTAGCAAGCCACACCTAGCAAGCCACACCTAGCAAGCCACACCTCTCTTGCAAAACAATTTTGGGTAAATTTCCCGTTCAAAGGTAAATAATTTTTGTGTTTATAAATCTTGTGTTCAGAAGCAAACATTAAGTTATTATAATATATTTTGTATTTGTTCACATAAATGATTAATTTCCTGACCGAAATTATAAATCGATCTGATAAATATTCTTATTAAGGTTTATATTTTAATCGTAATGGAGCGCTAAACTCGTAGCAATTACGTCTGATCCAAGAAAAAAAAAGGAGGATCTCCAATTCCTCGGATCGAGAACCCTTCACAAGGACCAAGGAAGCCAACTCAGTGGTCAAGTTCGGATAAAATGATCATTTGCTCCATATAAAGGGTATTGTTCAGATAAAGAGATTCACTTGCTCGGGACAATGATTCAGAGACAAGTGGTCAGGTGAGAGAGCTTCCGGGTGACAAGCGAAACATCCGGGCTCAGTCTTGGGGCGGGTGGAGAAGTGAGGGGCAAGTTAACTGACAGTATCACTGGAAGATGATAACTGCAGTAAGGTCACACTTTGACACCTGGAAGATAACTGCAGTAAGGTCACACCTTGACACCTGGAAGATAACTGCAGTAAGGTCACACCTTGACACCTGGAAGATAACTGCAGTAAGGTCACACCTTGACACCTGGAAGATAACTGCATTAAGGTCACACCCTGACACCTAGAAGATAACTGCAGTAAGGTCACACCTTGACACCTGGAAGATAACTGAAGTAAGGTCACACTCTGACACCTGGAAGGTAACTGCAGTAAGGTCACACTCTGACACCTGGAAGATGATAACTCGAGTAAGGTCACACCCTGACACCTGGAAGATGATAACTCAAGTAAGGTCACACCTTGACACCTGGAAGATAACTGCAGTAAGGTCACACCTTGACACCTGCAAGATGATAACTGCAGTAAGGTCACACCTTGACGCTTGGAAGATAACTCCAGTAAGGTCATAAACTGACACCTAGAAGATAACTCCAGTAAGGTCACACCCTGACACCTGGAAGCTGATAATTGCAGTAAGGTCACACCCCAACACCTGGAAGATAACTGCAGTAAGGTCACACCTTGACTCCTGGAAGATAACTGCAGTAAGGTCACACCTTGACACCTGGAAGATAATAACTGCAGTAAGGTCACATCTTGACACCTGGATGATAACTGCAGCAAGGTCACACCTTGACACCTGGAAGATAACTGCAGTAAGGTCACACCTTGACACCTGGAAGATGATAACTGCAGTAATGTCACACCTTGACACTGGAAGATGAAAACTACAGTAAGGTCACACCTTGACACCTGGAAGATAACTGCAGAAAGGTCACACCTTGACACCTGGAAGATGACAATTGCAGTAAGGTCACACCTCGACACCTAAATGATAACTGCAGCAAGGTCACATCTTGACACCTGGAAGATAACTGCAGTAAGGTCACACCTTGTCACCTGGAAGATGATAACTACAGTAAGGTCACACCTTGACACCTGGAAGATAACTGCAGTAAGGTCACACCTTGACACCTGGAAGATAACTGCAGTAAGGTCACACCTTGACACCTGGAAGATAACTGCAGTAAGGTCACACCTTGACACCTGGAAGATAACTGCAGTAAGGTCACACCTTGACACCTGGAAGATAACTGCAGTAAGGTCACACCTTGACACCTGGAAGATAACTACAGTAAGGTCACACCTTGACACCTGGAAGATAACTGCAGTAAGGTCACACCTTGACACCTGGAAGATAACTGCAGTAAGGTCACACCTTGTCACCTGGAAGATGATAACTACAGTAAGGTCACACCTTGACACCTGGAAGATAACTGCAGTAAGGTCACACCTTGACACCTGGAAGATAACTGCAGTAAGGTCACACCTTGACACCTGGAAGATAGCTGCAGTAAGGTCACACCTTGACACCTGGAAGATAACTGCAGTAAGGTCACACCTTGACACCTGGAAGATAACTGCAGTAAGGTCACACCTTGACACCTGGAAGATAACTACAGTAAGGTCACACCTTGACACCTGGAAGATAACTGCAGTAAGGTCACACCTTGACACCTGGAAGATAACTGCAGTAAGGTCACACCTTGACACCTGCAGTAAAGCTGACCTTTATTATTCAAAATTTCCTTCCAAGGCGAAATATTTTAAGTCAGGAAAAGTTTACCGTTGATCTCAACGGCTTACTGTTGTGTTTAATTACACTTGCACCTGTTATCCCTGTTCACTAGGTAATAACACCTGTTATCCCTGTTCACTAGATAATAACACCTATTATCCCTTTTCACTAGGTAATAACACCTGTTATCCATATTCACTAGGTAATAACTCATGTTGCATCTGTAAACTAATAACACCTGTTCTCCCTGTTCACTAAGTAATAACATCTGTTGTCCCTGTTCACTAGGTAATGACACCTGTTGTCTCTGTTCACTAGGTAATGACACCTGTTGTCTCTGTTCACTAAGTAATAACACCTGTTCCTATTCACTAAGTAATAACACCTGTTGTCTCTGTTCACTAATAACACCTATTGCCCCCTGTTCACTAATAACACCTATTGCCCCCTGTTCACTAAGTAATAACACCTGTTGTCCCTGTTCACTAAGTAATAACACCTGCTGCCCCCTGTTCACTAAGTAATAACACCTGTTGTAACTGTTCACTAAGTAATAACACCTGCTGCCCCCTGTTTACTAAGTAATAACACCTGTTGTCCCTGTTCACTAAGTAATAACACCTGCTGTCCCCTGTTCACTAAGTAATAACACCTGCTGCCCCCTGTTCACTAAGTAATAACACCTGCTGCCCCCTGTTCACTAAGTAATAACACCTGCTGTCCCTGTTCACTAAGTAATAACACCTGTTCTCCCTGTTCACTAAGTAATAACATCTGTTGACCCTGTTCACTAAGTAATAACACCTGTTGTCCCTGTTCACTAAGTAATAACACCTGCTGCCCCCTGTTCACTAAGTAATAACACCTGTTGTCCCTGTTCACTAAGTAATAACACCTGCTGCCCCCTGTTCACTAAGTAATAACACCTGCTGTCCCTGTTCACTAAGTAATAACACCTGTTCTCCCTGTTCACTAATAACATCTGTTGACCCTGTTCACTAAGTAATAACACCTGTTCTCCCTGTTCACTAATAACATCTGTTGACCCTGTTCACTAAGTAATAACACCTGTTCTCCCTGTTCACTAAGTAATAACATCGGGTGACCCTGTTCACTAAGTAATAACACCTGCTGTCCCTGTTCACTAAGTAATAACACCTGTTGCCCTTGTTCACTAATAACAACTGTTCCTCCTGTTCCCCTTTTGAGCCGATACATCGCTATCTACCAAGTAATAACATCTCTCTCTATTCACCTAGAGATAAGACAGTACCACTGATCACCTGGAAATAACACCCGTTGTTCATGTTCATCTAGAGATAACACCCTTTATCCCTGTTCTCCTTGAGATAACTCCCGTTGCCCCTGTTCACCTAGACATAACAAAATTTAAAACTTTTTTCGGGATGACTCCAGTTGATGGAACATTATGAAAAAATGGTTTAAGTAATGCGAAAGAAACTTGGAATTTTAGGTACTGGAAGTGATGTTCGATACATGACAGAAGTGTTTGATACATAACATAAGTGTTTGATACATAACAGAAGTGTTCGATACATAACAGAAGTGTTCGATACATAACAGAAGTGTTCGATACATGACAGAAGTGTTTGATACATAACAGAAGTGTTTGATACATAACAGAAGTGTTCGATACATAACAGAAGTGTTCGATACATGACAGAAGTGTTTGATACATAACAGAAGTGTTCGATACATAACAGAAGTGTTCGATCCATGACAGAAGTGTTTGATACATAACAGAAGTGTTTGATACATAACAGAAGTGTTCGATACATAACAGAAGTGTTCGATACATAACAGAAGTGTTCGATACATGACAGAAGTGTTTGATACATAACAGAAGTGTTCGATACATGACAGAAGTGTTTGATACATAACAGAAGTGTTTGATACATAACAGAAGTGTTCGATACATGACAGAAGTGTTCGATACATGACAGAAGTGTTTGATACATAACAGAAGTGTTTGATACATAACAGAAGTGTTCGATACATGACAGAAGTGTTCGATACATGACAGAAGTGTTTGATACATAACAGAAGTGTTTGATACATAACAGAAGTGTTCGATACATGACAGAAGTGTTCGATACATAACAGAAGTGTTCGATACATGACAGAAGTGTTCGATACATAACAGAAGTGTTTGATACATGACAGAAGTGTTTGATACATAACAAAAGTGTTTGATACATAACATAAGTGTTCGATACATAACATAAGTGTTTGATACATAACAGAAGTGTTTGATACATGACAGAAGTGTTTGATATATAACAGAAGTGTTTGATACATAACAGAAGTGTTCGATACATGACAGAAGTGTTCGATACATAACAGGTAAATCATACATGACAGAAGTGTTTGATACATAACAGAAGTGTTCGATACATAACAGAAGTGTTCGATCCATGACAGAAGTGTTTGATACATAACAGAAGTGGTCGATACATGACAGAAGTGTTCGATACATAACAGAAGTGTTCGATACATAACAGAAGTGTTTGATACATAACAGAAGTGTTTGATACATAACAGAATTGTTCGATACATGACAGAAGTGTTCGATACATGACAGAAGTGTTTGATACATAACAGAAGTGTTTGTTACATAACAGAAGTGTTTGATACATAACAGAAGTGTTTGATACATAACAGAAGTGTTTTATACATAACAGAAGTGTTTGATACATAACAGAAGTGTTTTATACATAACAGAAGTGTTTGATACATAACAGAAGTGTTTGATACATAACATAAGTGTTTGATACATAACAGAAGTGTTTGATACATAACAGAAGTTTTTGATACATAACAGAAGTGTTTGATACATAACAGAAGTGTTTGATACATAACAGAAGTGTTTGATACATAACAGAAGTGTTTGATACATAACAGAAGTGTTTGATACATAACAGAAGTGTTTGAAATAAGAAAGAAAAAAAATGAGATATGGAGGAAATATCTGAACCAAGGGAAGATTTTCCTGAAGAAGAGGAAGGAGGAGCAGCAGTAAGAAGTATTAAGTGAAGGAAGCGGGAAGGAGAGAGAGAGAGCGAGAGAGAGAGAGAGAGAGAGAGAGAGAGAGAGAGAGAGAGAGAGAGAGAGAGAGAGAGAGAGAGAGAGAGAGATTAAGATGGCCCACAGATGGCTCCAACTTCATCCTGTTCCCTACATTTATGTTTCATAACAATAAAAAATGCTTTCAAATGAGCTGGTGTAGGTAACAGCTCTTAGCTTGTAAATAAAGTTAGGAGCCCTTACCCTAACCTTGTCAAACCCTGTGTAAAGAGAGAGAGAAAGAGAGAGAGAGGGAGAGAGAGAGAGAGAGAGAGGGAGGGAGGGAGTGAGTTAGCGAGGGAGAGAGGGAGGGAATAGATAAAGTAAGAAAGTGATCCGAGAAAGTCCCTCATATTTATTTGTCAACAAAGTCGAGGCTGCTGAGTCAACTAAGGTCAGTAATGTAGGTCAACTAAGGTCAGTAATGTAGGTCAACTAAGGTCAGTAATATAGGTCAACCAAGGTTGGTAATTTCAATGAGCAGCGAAGCTTCAATATGAAGATTTCACTGACAACACTTGTGACGCTCATTTATTATCATACACTTCAAAGCTATTTAGACCATTAATTCATTATACACTTAATGGCTATTTCATTAGGTACACCAATGTTGTACCACTGAGCTACGAATATTACATTGAGTAGCGTTCACACACAGCACCTTTGATATGTCTGCGTCATTATGACACAGACATATCACAGAGTATATGGCTTTGAGGGACATGAGAATAAATGTACCATGAAAGGTTCTGGAGTCGTGGAAAGAGACAGTAGAGACACAGCTTGTGCCGCTGTTGCAGCCATGTTACAGTAGTTTAGGCTCTGAAATCTTCCTATTGTAGGTCTTGTAGCTCACTAGTACTGCATTGGATTTGCTATGTGTTAAGATCGCGGTTCGAGTCCGGGTCCATCCTTCTGTTTATTCGTTGACATTAACATAAGAATTAACTCTAGTGGAATACAAACGCCAACTAAAGTCTTGTGATGGGAAGACCAAGACAGACTAAGAAAAATGCCAGTATCATCATGAAGACTTAACACTAGCCTTCCAGTACTCAGTTAAGAGTACATGATCAGGGGCACTCAGCAGGCTATAAGTGCCATACACGTCCAGCATCAGGTTTTAATCACAATACACATCCTGTACGTTTCGTACTACCAGCACCATGCAAATTACCTTTTACACTACTAGCACCATATATATATATATATATATATATATATATATATATATATATATATATATATATATATATATATATATATATATATATATATTAATAACAACATTGCACTAGTCAAGGACTCGAACCCATGCTGCTTTGGTCCGCCTCATGGTGAGCGAAAACACATGACGCTCTAACCCACAGGACAACGCAATCCTACAAGAATGATGCACCCAGCCAAGCTAGGTGTTTTACCGTCATCCGAGGACATACTGGTGTGTATAAAGTATTATGTTATTATGTTAGATTAGTTTTGGTTTATTTAAATTTGAATATAATAGGAGGTTGATTAAGATTAGTTTACGTTTGATTAGGTTAGAATAAATTTATTTAGGTTAGATTAGGTTTGCTTAGATTAGAGCAGGCTTTAGTCATACGAGAAGAGTAATGGGCTATTTGAAGTATTATTATTATTATTATTGATGATGTTTTTGTTGTTGTAGTTGTGTTTGTTGTATTTGTTGTTGCTGCTGTGTTTGTTGTTGATATTGTTATTATTATATAATCATGAATATTAATATTTTTATTTTTTTTATTAACACATCGGCCGATTCCCACCAAGGCAGGGTGGCCCGAAAAAGAAAAACTTTCATCATCATTCACTCCATCACTGTCTTGCCAGAGGGGTGCTTTACACTACAGTTATAAAACTGCAACATTAACACCCCTCCTTCAGAGTGCCGGCACTGTACTTCCCATCTCCAGAACTCAAGTCCGGCCTGCCGGTTTCCCTGAATCCCTTCATAAATGTTACTTTGCTCACACTCCAACAGCACGTCAAGTATTAAAAACCATATGCCTCCATTCACTCCTATCAAATACGCTCACACATGCTTGCTGGAAGTCCAAGCCCCTCGCACACAAAACTTCCTTTACCCCCTCCCTCCAACCTTTCCTAGGCCGACCCCTACCCCGCCTTCCCTCCACTACATCATCAATTTTTATTATTATTGTTTTTGTTCTTGTTGTATTATTTTTATTATTGTTGTTGTTGTATTTGTTGCTGATATTATTATTTTATTATCAATATTATCCTCATCAATGTTATTATTATTATTATTATTATTATTATTGAAATCAGGTTGGTTTCGAGGAAGTGGAGAGTATCTGTAACTCCTTGGATCAAGAGCCCTTCACCAGCATCAACCCTTGAAGGGTTGTGTAAGGTACACACACCAGGAGAATCTCAGCCTACTGTGTCGAATCTGTCACCAAGTTTTTGTTGCAGTGTGCGGCTGCCTCGTCTTATATGATATAGTTATATCGTAGTTATATGTGTGAGGTGATGAAAACTGTCAGCATCAAAATGTGAGATTTTCGTAGGGCGATGAGGATATCTTCAAGAATTCTCCGACTTAAAAGTCTCTGTGGGTGTGGCGCCGATACCTGTCACTAATAGATATGTTACTGAATATTTGGTGGTGTCAGTGAGATCGCATGTGTTTACCCGGCTTGAGTTATCGCCAGGTTACATCCTCCCAGATTATTCTATTTTTGTTTGTCTCTCGCGAATACAATGCGTATGTTTACCGTAACGTTGCGTAACCTACCCATAAGTAAATCATATTCAACTAAAGAGAGAGATCTTTGCACAAATGGGGAGAACTCAAAATAGGGACCCCTTACATGTGGTGTTCCACAGGGGTAGGAACTGAGTCCCTTGCTATTCACAATCTGTATAAATAACACAGATGAGGGGATTAAATGGAGCTACAGGATCATTTGGTATGGTTAATGTGGTGGTGGGAGAAGTGGCACTTACACATTAATGGTGACAAGCGTAAGGTTCTAATCCTGGGAAAAGAAGTAAAACAGAACACTTATAAACTAAACATTAATCGAACCTGATGGGAAAAATACTTTGAGTCATGACTAGCAGAAATATGTAGCTGAGGCAACAATATACAAAGATTTTCAATAAATCTAATAGACTTCTTGGCTTTATATAAAGAGATATTAATATAAAAATCGTAAGGTTTTGCTTCAGCCTCAACTTGAATTTACATTTAGATTATGCAGCTCATTTATGGTCATAAATACACTCAAACATTTGCAGAAACAGATGACAGAGTTAATCCCCTGAATTATAAACTTTTCTTATGAAGATGGGTTGAAGGTGCTGAATTTTCATTCTCTAGAAAAGCTAAGATTTAGAATATGTCTGAAGTATACTAAGAGAAAGGCCTCAAAAACTAAAGTAGATAAATAATAAAGTAGTGTAAACATAATATCAAAAGAGTAGCGAAGTCAAGATAGATCAAATTTTATTTACAAGAGTAACAGGAAAACATTATTTTGGACACAGAGTTTCAGGTTAATATGACACAATACCGACAAGTTGACCAATGAGACACATGTGGGAAAAAGACACTTAAGTACAGTTCAGGACATTTAGTAGAGGAAACGTTTCACCCCGAGTGGCACTACTTGAATGACTTTACTGTCTGTAATAATATTGGTAGAATTACCGACAATATGTTAAGTAAAAAGGACACAAATGCAACTAATGTGACATTTTATTGTGGCAACGTTTCGCTTCCAGGAGCTTTCTGCCGTAACGGCTTGAGAAAGCTCCTGAGAGCGAAACGTTGCCACAATAAATGTCACATAGTGCTGGTCCTTACTAACGTCTTTACTGTCGAAACGTGTGGCCTGCTCAGAGGCTTCTTCAGTCTAATACAAGCGAATATAGCACTGAAAACTTTGTAAGTATTTTTGAGGTGATCAGTTCTTGATCTTACTGTGCAAGCGAATCTTTTATGCAACAAAAATTCATAAGTGTTACATATGTGTCCTCTTCTCCGGTAACAGTAGTAGATGATTGCAACCATATACCTGGCTCCGGTAACAGTAGTAGATGATTGCAACCATATACCTGGCTCCGGTAACAGTCGTAGATGATTGCAACCATATACCTGGCTCCGGTAACAGTAGTAGATGATTGCAACCATATACCTGGCTCCGGTAACAGTAGTAGATGATTGCAACCATATACCTGGCTCCGGTAACAGTCGTAGATGATTGCAACCATATACCTGGCTCCGGTAACAGTATTAGTGATTGCAACCATATCCTGGCTCCAGTAACAGTCGTAGATGATTTTCAACCATATACGCTGATCTCTGTCACAGCGAATCTTGCAACCATATACCTGGCCTCCGGTAACAGTCGTAGATATTGCAACCATATACCTGGCTCGGTAACAGTCGTAGATGATTGCAACCATATACCTGACTCCGGTAACAGTAGTAGATGATTGCAACCATATACCTGGCTCCGGTAACAGTCGTAGATGATTGCAACCATATACCTGGCTCGGTAACAGTCGTAGATGATTGCAACCATATACCTGGCTTCGGTAACAGTCGTAGATGATTGCAACCATATACCTGACTCCGGTAACAGTAGTAGATGATTGCAACCATATACCTGGCTCCGGTAACAGTCGTAGATGATTGCAACCATATACCTGGCTCCGGTAACAGTAGTAGATGATTACAACCATATACCTGGCTCCGGTAACAGTCGTAGATTATTGCAACCATATACCTGGCTCCGGTAACAGTAGTAGATGATTACAACCATATACCTGGCTCCGGTAACATTCGTAGATGATTGCAACCATATACCTGGCTTCGGTAACAGTCGTAGATGATTGCAACCATATACCTGGCTCCGGTAACAGTCGTAGATGATTGCAACCATATACCTGGCTTCGGTAACAGTCGTAGATTATTGCAACCATATACCTGGCTCCGGTAACAGTCGTAGATTATTGCAACCATATACCTGGCTTCGGTAGCAGTCGTAGATGATTGCAACCATATACCTGGCTCCGGTAACAGTAGTAGATGATTGCAACCATATACCTGGCTCCGGTAACAGTCGTAGATGATTGCAACCATATACCTGGCTCCGATAACAGTCGTAGATGATTGCAACCATATACCTGGCTCCGGTAACAGTCGTAGATGATTGCAACCATATACCTGGCTCCGGTAATAGTAGTAGAGGATTGCAACCATATACCTGGCTCCGGTAACAGTAGTAGATGATTGCAACCATATACCTGGCTCCGGTAGCAGTCGTAGATGATTGCAACCATATACCTGGCTCCGGTAACAGTCGTAGATGATTGTAACCATATACATGGCTGCTTTGAAAATAAGATGGACAGGTACATGTTTGGGAATGGGCCAGCATGGGTGGGCTGTAAGTTGAACCTGCCTCACATGGGCCAACATCGGTGAATTGTAAGTTGGACCTGCCTTACATGGGCCAACGTGGGTGGGCTGTAAGTTGGACCTGCCTTACATGGGCCAAAATGGATGGGCTGTAAGTTGAATCTGCCTTACATGGGCCAACATGGATGGGCTGTAAGTTGGACCTGCCTCACATGGGCCAACATGACTAGAGAAAAATCTTAACAGATCTTAATGTTGTCCCAACAGAAGCTCTTTCTGTGAACGTGTCTTTTCTTTATTACGGGCCAGTAGGCCTACTGCAGTGCTCCTCTATTATCATGTAACTGCAGTCGAGTAAATACCGGAGTTGAAGTGCTGCCCGCGGGTGGACGGGCATCGTTTTGTAACGTAAACACAAATGTGCTGTAACATACTTAAAAAAACGTACTTGTTTATTATGAAAGCGGGTTACATAAGATATCGCAAAAGTAATATTTGATGGGCCTTTCCAAGCTTGCGGGGAAGTGAAGGGCCAACCTTTACTCGGTAGGAACGCCTCTTTGTGTGCCGTCTAGAAAATATTCGGGTAGTGGGGACAAAAACCTCAACCATTAGCTGGCTACCTCTGGCCTTTGACCTGAGGTAGCCAGGCCACGGACCTGCCCACCTCGCGTCAGCGCCGGGAGATAAGACCAGACCAAACACAGCAGCAACAACGGTATTTTGTAGGTTTGTGCCACGCCTAGTTCTCTATCATCTGTCCTGGTGGTGACGGTTGGCTTTATTTATAACTGTGGAGGTCTTTCAGTAGTCCTTTGCTGAAAGATGATGATGTAGATGTAGTTGATGAAACACTACATTTTTCTGTGAGACTGACGGCGCGATAGATAGTTTGCATATAGCCTAAACAATAATTATATATAATTATGACTGCCTAATTAAATATAAAGTATGCAGTCAGCCTAATAGTCACTTTCTTGAATACTTTGATTATTGTTTACTTTCTGAGAAAAAATAGAGATACACAGTACATTAATCTGTGTCACTTGTCAAACTCTCATAAAACAGAAATATAATATATATTTTTATCAACTACCCTAAAATTTGCCTTAAGCAGTTGTACTGATAATCTGTTTACATGTTAAGAGTTTAGTATGTTTGCTGTGCCGCCCACGGGTTGCATGTGGAGGTAAACACTGAACAACAGGGTGGATGTGGAGGTGAACACTGAACAACACACCTCAGCGGCTAAGACCTATAAATTTCATATATGTTAATGGGCGACTTGTCATTCTCTTTGCAACATCGTCTTGCTGGGCAAATTTTAAATTTGCCTTTCCCTTTCCAATTGTTGATAACCATCCACGTCCTTCCCCTCTGCCCTTCTTCTCTTATCTCCTCCCTTCCCTCCCTCCCTCTCTCTCTCTCTTTCTGTCTGCCTGTCTGTCTGTCTGTCTCTCTTCTCCAGCTGTCCCGTCCCACCTAATCACTAAAGACGTTACTGACCAAACACAGGTAGGGTCTCTTCACTCCAAGATGTGGTCGCTCGTCACACTTCCCTGGCCTCGAAAAATATCCATTTTCAAGTAAACAATATATTACCTATATGCTTGTTTCAGACTTTCTTAAGCCTCTCGGGCGCCCAAACTTGTGCGACCCACTCTTCATTCCTGCCCACCACGTCCGATCCTGCCCACCACGTCCGATCTTCAAATTAAGCCTAATCTTTCGCACCCTGTAAGATGCCCCCTGCCTCTCTTGTTTGTTCAGAAGCTTACATGCATTTTCTTACAGCCGCCGACTCCGTAAACAAAACTAAATTATTTTAAGCTCCCCTTATTGAAAATCCTTCGATTAAGAATAAGTTCTCGTTTTTTAAACTAAATGTATTGGGGTTACAGGATTGACAGTTTAACTCGAGGACGATTCCTCCTCCTTCATGTGGAGCTTCTTGACACCATTCTCACGAGTCACTGGTGACACGGGAAGAATGTAAGGGGGTCACAAGGATGAGAGAGAGAGGTGAGAAGCAATGAATAATAAGACGTCATACCGACGCCCCAACAACGTCTAGAGGCTCACAACTTTCATTCGGGCCAGAGCTGCTCTTGGCTCTCGTCCAGGATGCTCAGACGAGGTGAGGGGCAGCCTGGAGAGCTTCCACGTACGGTATGATGGGTTCGCTTTTGCAGCTAAGTTACAAATTGAAAATGAAACCAATTGAAGACCGCAGTTCCGGCTCTATCATCGCCTGCATTGATTTCAAAAACTTTCTTCTTGTTTTTTTCTCATTCAACACTTGAAAATGATAATTCAACACTTGATAATGTTCCTGAATGAACCAAAACATTGTCTAGTTTGATCTCAAATTCATTGGATAATTTCGAAATGCTCCAGTCACGCTATTGCGACTTATTTGACCAGCAATTTATTTTCGTCCTTTCAGAGTAAAGACGCTGAGCAAACTAATATACAATGAAGTGAAGAGAACCAGTTCAGGCTACAAATATAAGATTTTTGGTATGAGTTGCTGCAGCAGTGAATATAATCTGCGGTATTTCTGGGTAAATTAAAGAGCTTTCCAAATAAGGAGAGGCCAGTTATTTGGGAAAATAAAAAAAAATGGCTGTTTATGATGTCTTGCAGGCACTGTTGACCTTTCCTGTGGTAGTGAGAGGGAAGATAACAGAGGTACAAGACAGTAGCTGTTGGCAAACAATTTTCCTGATATAATGAAAGAAAAGACTGAAAACAAGAGTCCTGCACTTCTGGGTATTATTTGAAGTTAAAGTTTCGAATTTACAGGAAAAAAAATATAAAGAAGTAGAGAAGTGCAAAGACGAAGAAACTCTTTCCCAGGTGATGACCCAGGCAAAGCCGGACTGGACAAGTTCAGAGCGTCTGGAATCCCTCTAGGGTGTTGGCGTAGGTTCTGAGTTAGACCGGTCTGTTGGTCCGTCGTGGGAGGCGAAGGCAGCCAGAGAGGAGGTTCATGTACATTATAAACTTTGTCTTTCCCATCTGACGCAATAACAACGATGAAAATAATAGTTACGATATTGTACTCTAGTAAATTGTTATCTAGGGACAAGGGATTAACAATTCCAGCACTACTACTACTCCAAATACAACCAGTATCATCACCAGTACTAGCACTACCAATGCTAGCATCACCAGCACTAGCATCACCAATGCTAGGATCACCAGTACTAGCACCACCAATGCTAGCGCCACCAATGCTAGCATCACCAGTATTAGCATCACCAGTATTAGCATCACCAGTGCTAGGATCACCAGCACTAGCACCACCAATGCTAGCATCACCAGCACTAGCACCACCAATGCTAGCATCACCAGCACTAGCACCACCAATGCTAGCATCACCAGTACTAGCGCCACCAATGCTAGCATCACCAGTATTAGCATCACCAGTATTAGCATCACCAGTGCTAGGATCACCAGCACTAGCACCACCAATGCTAGCATCACCAGTACTAGCGCCACCAATGCTAGCATCACCAGTATTAGCATCACCAGTATTAGCATCACCAGTGCTAGGATCACCAGCACTAGCACCACCAATGCTAGCATCACCAGTACTAGCGCCACCAATGCTAGCATCACCAGTACTAGCATCACCAGTGCTAGGATCACCAGCACTAGCATCACCAATGCTAGGATCACCAGTACTAGCACCACCAATGCTAGCGCCACCAATGCTAGCATCACCAGTTCTAGCATCACCAGTGCTAGCATCACCAGCACTAGCACCACCAATGCTAGCATCACCAGTACTAGCGCCACCAATGCTAGCATCACCAGTACTAGCATCACCAATGCTAGCATCACCAGTACTAGCGCCACCAATGCTACCATCACCAGTACTAGCATCACCAATGCTACCATCACCAGTACTAGCATCACCAATGCTACCACCACCAGTACTAGCATCACAAATGCTACCATCACCAGTACTAGCGCCACCAATGCTAGCATCACCAGTACTAGCACCACCAATGCTAGCATCACCAGAACTAGAGCCACTAATGCTAGCATCACCAGCACTACCGCCACCAATGCTAGCATCACCAGTACTAGCACCACCAATTCTAGCATCACCAGTACTAGCACCACCAATGCTAGCATCACCAGTACTAGCACCACCAATGCTAGCATCACCAGTACTAGCATCAATGCTAGGATCACCAGCACTAGCACCACAAATGCTATCATCACCAGTACTAGCGACACCAATGCTAGCATCACCAGTACTAGCACCACCAATGCTAGCATCACCAGTACTAGCGCCACCAATGCTAGCATCACCAGTACTAGCATCACCAATGCTAGGATCAGCACTAGCACCACCAATGATAGCATCACCAGTACTAGCGCCACCAATGCTAGCATTACCAGAACTAGCGCCACCAATGCTAGCATCACAAGTAATAGCACCACCAATGCTAGCATCACCAGTACTAGCACCACCAATGCTAGCATCACCAGTACTAGCGCCACCAATGCTAGCATCACCAGTACTAGCATCACCAATGCTAGGATCAGCACTAGCACCACCAATGCTAGCATCACCAGTACTAGCGCCACCAATGCTAGCATCACCAGTACTATCGCCACCAATGCTAGCATTACCAGTACAAGCGCCACAAATGCTAGCATCACCAGTACTAGCACCACCAATGCTAGCATCACCAGTACTAGCACCACCAATGCTAGCATCACCACTCCCACCATTGCTAATACCTGTTTCGCCGTATATATGTATGAGAAGGAAGTACAGTGCCTGCACTCAGAAGGAAAGATGGGAATACATGCAGTTTGTGAAGGGGGCATCTCAGCTTTAGTATCGATGCGCCTCTGGCAAGACAGTGATTGGGTAAATGATGTGTTTCTTCTTTTCCAGGCCACCCTACCTAGTTGGGAGACGGCCTATGTGTGGCATGCAAAGAGTATGTCACACTCCCATATAGGCTGCCTCCAAACCAGTGAACCGGGTGCTAAGGGTTTAACGATCAATAGGGTACACGTGGTTAAATCAGTACCTTGGTTCATTGACCAATCATAGGCAAGCCCGCGAAAGCTGAAGCAACGTGATTCACTTGCTTTAAGCATTGGCAGACTTGCTTAGCTGCTGGTTGAGCACGGTGCACTCTCTCAGGCTTCTGCTTTGCATATGTCACCGTGGTGTACACGTATTCTATCTGTACTTATTGTTCATAGTGTACATACCTGTATATAGTGGGTGAAGGCAAACATATATTATAGTCTACTGTTGAGTTTGTTTGATCAATATTCTCATTACGACCAGGTCTCACAGGCCATTTATTACCTATATGCGTAATAGTGTGTGTCTGTAAGTTACTAGTTGTCAAAGGCACTTGTCAGACACTTTGTATATCGCGCGCACGTGTGCGTGTGTGTGTTTCAAGTACCGAGCTCCAGTTCTTGAATCTCTCAGCCTTCACGTGACTGGGTGTAACTCGTCTCTTCTGTCATACCTACTGTTGAAGCTGGGTATGAAGTTTTTAACTCCCTCTAACTGGCTCCTAAAAGTACCTGGTGCAGGTTTCAAGGGTACTTATACCCTTGCAGCCAAGCCTGAGACCAGGCCTTGTCAGTCCTCTGAAGAGGGCCTCAACTTGAGGTCAAGATATAGACTAATAATTTTGTACCCAAGTGTCGCTGTGTGGGTTCATCTGTGGCACTTTTGTTTCTATCTTATCTATACCCAATAAGAATCTTGTAGGTTATAAGCGTAGTTAGCATAGGTGCTAACTTTCCATACACCAGTTGTCCTTGTTCACCTAGAAGTAACTAGATACTCTAGTTGTAGTTGTGTGTGTGTGTACTCACCTATTTGTACTCACCTATTTGTGTACTCACCTAATTGTACTCACCTAATTGTGGTTGCAGGGGTCGAGACTCAGCTCCTTGTGTGTGTGTGTGTGTGTGTGTGTGTGTGTGTGTGTGTGTGGTTGGATATATTATAACATCCATCTTTCTCTTCCTCCACACCTTTTACTTCCCTTTGTCTCCTGTATATAATTCCTCTGGCGCCCCCACTTGGATGATGACGATATCTTAATACAAATTCCCATTTCTCCAGTGTATGGGCTAGGCTATCCTGAGAGATGGCATTTCCAGTGTATGGGCTAGGCTATCCTGAGAGACGGCACTTCCAGTGTATGGGCAAGGCTATCCTGAGAGATGGCACTTCCAGTGTATGGGCTAGGCTATCCTGAGAGACGGCACTTCCAGTGTATGGGCTAGGCTATCCTGAGAGACGGCACTTCCAGTGTATGGGCTAGGCTATCCTGAGAGACTGCACTTCCAGTGTATGGGCTAGGCTATCCTGAGAGACGGCACTTCCAGTGTATGGGCTAGGCTATCCTGAAGACGGC